>SKCR01023394.1:0-59368 GCA_019454045.1 Zanthoxylum bungeanum | reverse complement strand
TCCGCCATACTTCTTTTAATATATATTCATTGTTGTATTTCATATGCTTAATCTTTCTTTGGGACATATAAAGAAACCAACAGTCAATGCATCCAATACATTTTCCTAACCATTTCCTCTGAATCAACTAAGCCTTGGCTTTGGCACAACAAACCTAATGATTCCAGTTAAGCGGGACCCATTGACGAGGAAAGTTTCGTAATCAATGTCGATGGACAAGAAGTGATCTTGACTTTGGCCAACAAATAACAACTTGGACAGGACACCGATGTGGAACAAAACTCTCATGATTCAAACACATCCTCAATTGACAAAGGTCTTGACTTTGGCCAAAACCACAATGCCAATTTCGGATCTTGAGAAAGAATCATTCAACGGAAGGAAAATCGCTTAATATTGTTTGAGGTATTTTTCGCGTAATTGGCAACCAATTAATTTATCTTTGTTAGGTCTCATCATCATACACCCTTAAGCATGCTTCTAAAACATCATAAAGCGCGTAAAGTAAAGTAATAGCGATATACGGATGGATATGAACAACAACTTGTTCCTAGAACAAATCACTCCCTCCTCTCCCCGCTAGCACTATTCTACTCTTACCCAATTACATAATACAATAAGAGAAACCTCATTTACATTGAGGGGATTAGGTGAGAAGAGAATACAAAGAGACAATAAGAGAAAGGCTGGACACGCAGGTCTAATTCTAAAATTACCCTTCCCTTCTAATATCCATCCGATATACACTATTTATACATTACATCCACATTCATTCATTCAAGGCATGTTATACAACCAATCAAATCCAATAATTAGTCTTTAATTAGGTGACAATACAATGTTCAAACAATTGTTTGCATTTGCGCGAGTCCAACTCAATTTGAGAATAAATACTTATAGTATGAATTCACGAATTATATCGAACTACTCATTAAATCCAATTTAAGTCGTATTCAATACTAATCCTTTTATTTAATTCTAAATTAAATATTTACACTTTTATTGTGCTTTTATAACTTAGATTCCAAATCTAATACAATCGGGTCTCAAAGCCCAACTAACATCTAATGTCCGTTTAATTAAAGTCCGATGGGCTTTCAATTGATTTCTTAGGCTTGGGTTTTGGTCAATGTATGGGTCAAACCCAATTACCAAGCCCAATAAGGAATCACCCTCATATGCCATAAAATCAATATCAAGCCCATAAGGCCCAATTAAACATAAAAGCCCATTTATTACATTTGGGCTTAAATGGTGTGATTTAGGCCCATTTGGATCCAATCCAAATGGTCCAAATCTACTTGGCCAACCAAGCCCATTATGTCCAAATATAATAGTTTTAGGCCCATTCAAAATTAAGTCCAATTAACCAAATTTAAAATTCCAAATTTTATAACTTAATTAATTAAAGTGTAATTGAATGATTAATCATTTAAATCAATATTCCCAAAATATCAAATTAATCCATTAATCATATTTTTATCTTAAATATATGTCCAACATTATTTAATCAAAAAATCAAGTCCCTAATCCTCCATCAAGCATTCGGCCAAGGTGATTAAAATGGTTCCGATTTCGTTTTCAATCCAATCAGTTACAAATCATCATTCCATATTGTTTCAAGTCATCTAATGTCTTAAAATTAAAAAATCATCTAGTCCATATGCTTGCATGTATTCGGCCAAGCCTCATTTGGGTTGGAAAAATTAATCCAATTTATTTCCATGAAATTGATGATGTATAATCTAAAATAAATACATCTAAGCATATTTAATCAAGCAAACTCATCAAATCATGCTTCATACAATTTTCCCAAATAACATCCTAATATATTTGCATGCTCTTTAAGCTCTGATACCATTGTTGGAAAAAAATAACCAAGCCCCAAGATCAAAAGAACAAGCAAAATATATAAATACATGAATGAATTATTGAAGTATGGCAGAATCATACTCACAATACTTGAAAATGGATGCTAAGATGATGCGAAATTCCTCCCTTGTGCAGTGAAGCTCTCGGCCAAGAAGAAAAGAGGGACTCCAAGTCGAGTTTGATCCTTCCAAGCTCAAGGATTAGTTTCCCATATCACCTATGTATGATCCCTTGAAGGTGCTAGCCTTTGTTGTGATTTTGAATGCACAACTTCTTCAAATCTTGCCACAAAAATTGAAGAAATGGAGAGCCCAAAACTGCATGTAGTTTCGGCAATGTGAGAGAGAAAAGTTTTATGATTTTTGTTACAAAAAATCAATTTATATTTATGCCATAATATTTATTAAATTAATAATAAACTTATGACACAAATCATGCAATGGCTTAGAGTGTCAAACACTCAAACTCCATGCAAAACCATTGAGTGCATTGTACACTATCTCCATGCAATGCATTAGAATTAAATAATGCATACTATGACATGTGTCATGTGGGCCCCACACGTTTCCAAATGAAAGTGGGCCCACGTGCACTCACGCGTTCGGGTTCGATATTTCCGAAATACCGAACTTACGTCGCGACGTTAATTAAATCGAATTTAAATAAATAATTGCGCCTAGCGAAATTATTATTTACGTCGCTAACGAATTAATTCTAAATTAACTCGTTTGCCCGAATTAAAATCTAATTTTATTTCGCGTCGAAATCGAATTTCGATTATTATATCGAATATAATATTTTTACGATTAATTCCAAATTAATCGTTCTCTCTCTTTGTATAGTACTTTATCCAAGATAAAGTCTCTCCGTAATTAATCCAAGATTAATCGAGTTTGAATCATACGTCATTGGTGAATCTTCGGGGGAAGCGACCCAAGAGATCTCTGGATATGTTGGCAGTAAATACGGCCGTCAGATTATCTGAATACGTACGTACCAAGTACTACGTTTTTACCGATTTACAAGACAAGGTTAGCCTCTAGCAAACGCCATGCCTACCCAATTCTCCAGAAATATTCTTATTGGAATATAAGATCTATAACAGGCGTAGTATATCGTAGTACAGTGTATATCGAACCAGTATCGGATGATCACATGTAAGGCCTGGGGCTGGAGATGTCTGCCCCGTACGATACACATATCGGACATCAAGCAACCAGTCTTTGAATCGGATAATCATGACCTAGTCATATTATCCCGATGGTTGCAACCATTATAGAGTACTAGTTCTGTATCCCTCGCGATCATCATCTCCATATGTCTGAAGTGATACTTCCATCTTGACATCACACCCAATACACTACGATTCTCGATAAATCCAGAAGAGGTGTACATAGAACCGCTTAAAGCCCTGGACCACCAAAACTAAAGTTTACCGATTTTCGTAAGTACTAGCGATGCAAATCTCAGGTAAGATCATATGCACCTACCCTGAAGCGGACTCCCATAGACACGCAGACATACTACCAATGGGATCCGGGGGTCTATCCAGAGCGAAGCTGTTTTCGTACCATCGGTAAAACACAACCTCCTGCGCACTTGCATAAGTATCCTATACTTAAATATATGAGAACTATGCCGTTGTGCCCTCACAACATGCACAAGTGCAGTACTAGTCTATTCTGCATTATTGATGACCAATCTCGATAATACTACGACTAGGGATATTTAATGATTAAACCTTATGGATTGATACCGTCTCATATCATCACAATCTGGAACTAATCATAGGGACTCTTACCATTTATATCAAAGTAAATAAATTACAAAACGGTAAAAGGCAATTTCATTACTACATAGTTAATTTTGTACAATAATGCAATATCATTTACAAAATAGTGACGCTATGGGTCATAACTGTCTAACATTAGGTTCCTGTACCTGGACTCTAGTGGTGGATATGTCCAGTTGAGTCGTTTTCCTGGACATAGAGCTCTACGTTCAGTTGAGTCCTTTTCCTGGGCGTAGGGCACCACCAGTTTCAGAGACGGCCAGTTGAGTGGTTCCCGGACACGTCCAGTTGAGTCGTTTTCCTGGATGTAGAGAAGATTTCAGTTTTCAGAGATACAGGTTTCAGATAGAGACTTCAGCTTTCAGAAACAGTTTTTAGAAACAGTTTTTAGAAAACATATTTTTTTAGAAATAGTTTCCAGAGATTTAAATCATGTTTTCAGAAAGTTAAGTTTTATAAAGAGAGTTTCAAACACAGTTTCAGAAAAGAGATTTCAGGAAATCAGTTTTTCAGAAATTTTTTTTCTTTTTGAGTTATTTTATAAAAACATAACATGTTAAGGTAGAACTTAGTTTACAAATCATGCATATAAATCGTACATTTTAGGAATCATTTGATTTATATATAGCTGATATTAATGCATGATAGCATTATTATATTTATATGCATAAACGATTGACATTGGTATGAATTGTATGTTTGTATAAAAGGATCCTTAGTGAATGGTAAGACATGATAGTATGATTATATATATATATATGGATACATGAGTGTTGATAGTGTGTGTGTTTACATATGAAGAATCTTTTATGAATATTACTGCATAATGACATGACTACATATGCATGTATACACAATTGGTGATAGTGTGATGGATGCTTGAAAGAAATAATATGTTGCAGATCTGATTTAATGATATTTCAATGTAATAAAAGAAAGATATCTATAGTAAATGTCTGAATTAAAACTGGCAGAAAAGTAAGTAGGTAAGTATTAGATATCAGAGTAACACAGTGAAAACGTAATGGGAACTGATACAATAGATAATACTTGTTATCGTAAATAGGAATAGAGAAACTTGATGTCATGTTAAAAATGATTCAGAAGTAAACAGTAAACAGAATTTAAAGTATGTATGTGTGTGATCAGATAAAATGATCAGTAACCTGTTTGTAAAAGGATAAGTATTATATAGTGGCTCAGATTTCGTAAATTTTGCATGACCACATAGACAGTCCAGGTTAATATAAAACAGGAATCAGATTTTGTGTGTTTGATGCTCAAGGAATGAGCATAGTTACTTATGGAGTCTTATGACTCACACCACAACAGTGTTTGAGTTTTGCAGGTTGGTGACCTGATCGGTCGACCACATTCACCAGAGTTTGAGGAGCCGGATAGCAGAGATGCAGTCAGCCAGTCACCAGATCTTAGGGGTATAAGTTAGTTGTAAAAAGTTTGAGTTTGTAAGGAGTCTAAATTGTATAAGTCAAGTTTGTAAAAGTTTTTATTTATACGCATATTTGGGCATTGAGCCCAATTGGTTATGAATTGAGTTGATTATTTAGTGTTAGACTGTGTGTTGGGGCCTATAGGTTGTATTGCGGTGATGGACCTTGATCCAGGTTGCATGACTTTTAGCAGAGGTCATGTCGAATTTTCGTCAGAGTCAGAGGCTTACGGAGGCAGGATTAGCCTGTCTCCTGCCGGTAGCATCCTGGCTTAGGCGGGATGTTACAGTGTTTGATCATTGTGATTTATACTCACTTATTAATGCATCATTAGCTTATTATTTTGTTAGATTTCATACCGTTTGATGTGTTTTGTAGTTGTTTTGTGATTTAGTGACAGGAAGCATTAGAGCATGGATCTTGGGGAAATTTGCATGTTTTGGGAGCTTACGGACGCATTGGAAGCACGTGGGAAAGCAGAAAATGCAGGAAAACCTATTCTAAAAATTTGGTTTGGCATCGCGACGCCCAGACAGATTGCAAGACACAAACCTCCTGAGAGTTTGGCGTCGAAAAGCCACTTTCGACATCGCGACGTCCAGACAGACTCCAGACACATAATTTCCCAAGGATTTAGTGACGCGACGCCAATTCTAGCCTCGCGATGCCGCGACAGAACCTTGCACTTATAAAGGGAAATCAGTAGTCTATGCTCAGAAGGACTTCAGGGATTTCCTATAAATATAATATTGTGTTCAAAATCCTAGGGGTAGATTTTTAGACACAATAAAAGAGTTCACAGCATATAATTTAGAGATCTTAAGGAGGAGATTGAAGAACAAGAAAAAGAGACAAATGTGGTGAAGTCTGAAGATGAAGGAATTTGATTTGGGTATTATATTCTATTTTTCTTCTTTAATCTCTTCAAATAACTACTATGTTCTTGACTCAGGTATTGTTGTTCGTTAATGTAGTCATGAATTAATTTTTTTATTCTAGAGTATGATGTAGCCTAATACTAGAACCTATGTATTGATTGCCAAATAACTTTTATGAAATTTTCATTCAATTTATTTATATTTTCTTATGCTTAATGTTTCTCGTTTGTTGGCAACAAATTAGATGATTGTATATTGAAAATCTATCGCTTGGGAGATGGGATTTTGAATAGGTTCTATAAAATATAACATGGAAATTTATAGAGTTTGGGAGAACCTATAATTCCTTTAAAGTCATTAATAAAGAATCACAAAGCTTATTGTATTGTTAATTTTGAATTTTTATAGGGATATCAAATTTGGTAATTAACAATCTTTTCACTCGGCACTCGGGAGAGGGAGTAGAATAATTTAAGATTCTTGGCTTATAAACTCAAAAACTGAATAATATTTAATTGGCATAATAAATATAAAATGGATAGCTAGTGAAGTCAGACTCTAGAATTCATCTCATACTGATCATTTCAATTAAATCATTTTGCGTTCTTACTTGTTTTGTTTTTACTTTCTATTTAGTCAATTTTGATTGTGTTTCTAAATAAAGTTAGGGTTAGTAATTATAGTACTTAGTGAAAATTAGATTTCAATCCCTATGGGTTCAACATTCTTACTCATTTTTACTAAAACTTGACACCGTATATTTACGGTATGAAAATCTTGCAACACTAACTACACAATGACAGGCTGTAAGTATGCCTTTAACTTAGTTCAAGTAAAATTCAAGGTCAAACATAATTTCTCCATCGGAGAATGATTACATCCATACTTCAACAATTGCCTACTAAGTTAATAAATGGCTTTTTCCTCGCGCATGTTGTTGTTTTGATCAGACATTCTAGCTTTTGACTATTGTTCGGCCGAAATGTACAAATTCATTGGCTGTCCTTGTATTTGCAAAACCAGAACAAGTGATCTTGCGAGTTAAGTCTTTAGGCTGTCAAAAGCCTCTTGGGGTTCTTGATTCCAGACAAAGTCTTCTTGATCTTCCTTAGTACTGATGAGAAAGCTTTAAATCTTCCAGCATAGTTAGAGATAAACCTTCTTAGAAAGTTAACTTACCCTAAGAACTTATGTACTTCCTTTTTATTGCTTGGGATGCTGGCCTCTAAAAATAGCCATACTTTTGTTTTTGTCAATCTCAATTCCTCTCTGATGTACCAGAAAACCTAAGAATTTACCCGTATTTACTCCAAAGACACATTTTAGAGGATTCAACTTAAGCTTGAACTTCCTCATTCGTTCTGAAAACTCAAAATTTGCCTAAGGTTCTGACCTTATGCGGAACTATACATAATAATTTAAGATAGATCCTAATTATTGTTTCTATTGATTAAGAACATGAACCCTTAAGACTAAACAATATGAATCAAAATAATATATGTAAGCAGTGAGAAAATTTTACACATATTTTATAGACAAAGTGGAAAACTCTCACAAGTAAAAAACCACTCCGAATATATAGGCTACCAGCCAAATCTACTATAAAAGAAAAACTTACAGCGATGATATAAGACCCATGGCAGTAAATCTATCGACTCAAATACATTTAGACTATAATAACTCGAAGAACTCCTCGAGCCCGCACCAAGCGGCCTTCTTCAAGACCTCTGAAGTCTCTTAACAGATTTTTCATGCGAACTCGCAATGCCAAAACTCTGACTACCAATCTTCCTCCTTAATAACTTTGAAGGCTTAGGAAATTGGGTTAGGGTTGTGTTTCTATGTTGATGGTCAATCAAGGAATCTCCCCAAAATAAAGAAGA
Organism: Zanthoxylum bungeanum; assembly: GCA_019454045.1. Classification (NCBI taxonomy): domain Eukaryota; kingdom Viridiplantae; phylum Streptophyta; class Magnoliopsida; order Sapindales; family Rutaceae; genus Zanthoxylum; species Zanthoxylum bungeanum. The sequence goes on along the minus strand of SKCR01023394.1, from coordinate 51,492 downwards.
TAAGAGAAATAACAAAGTCTTCAAGGTGATTTATCAAGAAGGTTAAAGCAGTAAGTTTTTAAGCTTTGAATAATATGGTTCCAACACTGGTAAAGTAGCTGAGGCTTTATTTAATTTGGTAAGGCAAAGATAGAGTTTTCCTAGTCATGAAAAGCCTTGAAAAACGCATCCAAAATAACCTAATTGTGTATTAGCGTTCGAACACCTGAAGAACGCATAATGCACGTGAGCTGTTCCGTAAATCTGTTCTAATGTCCCGACGAATGCACAACGAACGCGAGCTCTCTGGAATGTTTCTTTCGAATGGGATTTCGAACATCCAAAGCAAGAGAAGACTCTGTCTAACTTTGTTCGAATGTAATTACGAAAGTGACAGGAACGAGCTTACTTCAAATACTTGTTGATGAGTGGAAAATATATCAATATTTATAGCCCCTTTTACTTAATATTTTGTATACTTTCTCAAGTTTTATGAATGTTTTGATGTTTTTTTTTTTATTTTGTAGATAAAAATAATATCGGGACCTAATGAAATCAACTCGGGGCTAAAATAATGAAAAACAGATAAAAAATGGCTAAATGGAATTTCACAGCTCGTGTCGCGAAGCGCAAGACTTCTGCATCGCGACGTGTCACTATCAAGGGCCAAAAGCAAAGCTATCGACACGCGGCATTCACTGTGCAGTGCGTCGCGACCCCAAAGACATTATGCGTCGCGACACATAGACAAAACGTGTGACACGAGTAATCGCGTATGCGCGTCGCGACGTGCAAACCATTACGCATCGCGATGCAAAGGAAGAATTTTTCCTATAAATAAAACTTGATTTCATTTTCCATTTTCATACTTTCTTTGGTTCCTAATAAGGAATTAATGATTGTATCTTGTTTATATTTATTTTCTGTATTTAAATTATGTATTGTTATTTTTAGTAATAATAGTTTGTATGCTTTTATTTTCTTTATGTCTAGCTAACTAATTTCTACATGGGAAATGGTGAAACTTTTAATATTATAATCTAGGTAAATCTCACTTATATTATAATATATGAATTGTCACTGCCTATATGGCTGGTTTATATGATAACTTGGATTACCGCCTATATGGCCGGTTTTATATAACAATTTATATATTATAAAAAAATGAGATTCCTATATTTGAAATATTAAAAGTGGATCCCCTAACCCCCAGCATTTTATTTTTTAATCTAAGGAAATTATGAAGCACAATATTTACGAGTTTCATAATTGATTTTCTTATATAATGTGTGATAAATTGGCTTGTTTATTGAATCTTAATTTTAATGCTTCTTGTTGCCTGATCACCAATAAGATTGACGTGGTCAACTTAAAATGAACTTGGAAAAAGGATTTTAGGTTTCAGCCTAAGATTCAATAGCTCACGATCTCATCTTATAGATTTCCTCCCAGGATAGACATTGTTGGGTTTTCTAGGTCAAACCAAGATCAAATTTAAACAAGAAATCATGTGAATACAACAAAGTAAGAATGAGGAAAATACTCACTTTGATCGGATTTTGGATGCGTTGAACACAAAAATTCTGCTCCTTGAAGTTTCGGCCAAGCCCTTGTGTTGTGCTCCAAGCTCCTCTTTGAATGTTGAATCAATGCTCCAATCTTTGATCTTTGATTCCAAGCTCAAGGATAGGTTTCCCTATCACCTTTGTAATACTCTTTTAATGTGCTAGCATTGTTGATTTTGAAGCAAATGAGCCCTAGGCTCACGGCAATGGAGAGGAAAAAACAAGGCCAAGTTTTGGCCATGATGAAGATAGAAAGAGAGAGATGAGTGTTGTGTTTTGTTTTCCAAAACCTAATCCAAAATTCTTACAAAGTTTTGGTATATGCTTTTCCAAAAAGCAAAACAAACATTTGGAGGGAAAATGGCATTAATTGCTCTCAACTACTCCCATCACCCAAAAAGTGACTTGTATCACATCACTCAAAGTTGATGTGACTTCCATCACAAAAAGTGACTTGCGATGTAACTTGTGGGCCCCACTTTAATTCAAAATCCGAGTGGGCTCGCAAACACATTTCGGGCTCGGATTCGTTAATTCCGAATTAACGAATTTTCCGTTGTGACGTAATTAAATCAAATTTAATTAAATAATTATGCCTAGCAAAATTACTATTCACATCGCTCGCGAATTAATTCTAAATTAATTCGTTTGCCCGAATTAAAATCCAATTTTAATTTCGTTTAATATATCGAATATATTATTTTATCGATTAATTCCAAATAATCGTTTCTCTCTCTTTAAATAGAATTTTATCCCAGATAAAATCTCTCCGCAATTAATCCTAGATTAATTTCTCTCTCTTACAATTAATCCCAGATTAATTATGTCCGAGTCATACGTCATCGGTGAATCTTCGGGAAGCAACCCATGAGATCCATGGATATTTTGGTAGTAAATCTGGTCGTCGGACTATCCGAACACGTACGAACCTAGTACACGTTTTTACCGATTTACAAGACATGGTTGGCTTCTAGCAAAGCACCGTGCCTACCCAATTCTCCAGAAATATTCTTTTAAGGAATATGTAATCTGTGTCAGGCGTAGTATACGTAGTATTGTGTATTGCGATCCAGTATCGAATGTCACATGCTAGGCCTGGGGCTGGAATTGTGTCTGCCCCGTACGAAGCATATATCGGATCTCTGGTAACTAGTCTCTATAATCGGATAAACATGACCTAGTCATATTATCTCGATGACTGCAGTACATAAGAGTACTAGTTCCGTATCATACGTGATCATCATCTCCATATGACTGGAGTGATACTTTCATCTTGACATCACACCCAATACACTACGATTCTCAGTATACCCAGAAGAGACGTACACAGAACCTGTTAAAGCCCTGGACGACCAAAACAAAGTATATTGATTGTCGCAAGTATTAGCGATGCAAGTCTCAGGTTAAGACCAAATACACCTACCCTGATTCGGACTTCCATAGACATAGTCATACTACCAATGGAATTCTGAGGGGTCTATCCAGAGCGAAGCTGTTTCCGTACCATCGGTAACACAACCTCCTATTACACTTGCATGAGTATCCAATACCCAAATATATGAGAACTATGTCGTTATGCTCTCACAACTCGCACAAGTGCAATACTAGTCTATTCCGCATTATCGATGTCCAATCTCGATAATACTACGACTAGGGATGTTTTAATGATTAAACATTAATGGATTAATATTGTCTCATATCTTATTAATCTGGAACTAATCATATGGACTTTTATCATTTATATATCCCGGTAATCTAATTACAAATGATAAAAGAGCAATTTCTTTTGTCACATAGTTAATTTGTACAACAACACCATGTTCTGTAAAAATAGTGATGCTATGGGTCATAACAGTCCAACAGACATAACCTGTCAGGCGTAGGTAGCCACAATTGGAAATTGATCTTAATGAATTTAGGGTTCTTAGTTAACATAGGAATATAATTAATTGGGTTACATTGGATGTTTGCATTCGACCATCGGAAAAGGCTTTTGCGTATCTTCGTGTTCCAGGTTAACAAACTAATATATTGCATATGTATAGGAGAATCAATTCTTCATTAGAGTAATATTGGGGGGATTCACAACCCTAGATGTTTTTTTATTATATTAATTTCCTTTGTTTTATTTATTTATTTTTTTTTATCTATTTAGTTAAACTATCTTCAACCAACGAATAATCCCTTCCAACCTCAATTAGATACTAGTAAATCAATAGCATCAATAAATTAACATCGTGAGAATTAAGTCCTCGTGGGATCGATATTTTTATACTACTTGAGTGATACGTGCACTGGCGTAACGCGTGTGATTTCACCGATCAAGTTTTTGGTGCCGTTGCCATGGACTTATTTTTCTTGCGTTATTAATTTTGAAGTTATATACTTTACTTGTATCTAATTTTCGTTACTTTTATCTTTCATTTTTATTTGTTTGTTTTATTTTCAGGTGGTAGAAAATGGATCCTTATTAGGCGATGGAAGCATTAAGAATTTTAAGAGGTGAAGATACACCCCTAATCAGGGAGACGCAGTCTGATTTTCCGAGGCCTGTTGTCCAGCCCAACAATTATTAGTGGATGTCAGAGAGAAATAATACAACATTTGCTCAACCATTTCAAAGTAGAATAATAAGATGTGAGATATGTGATGGTAACCACCCTAGCAATCATTGCACATTCAACTACAATTCAGGGTGACAGACTTATCATAGACCTTCATATAAAGAACCGGCATATTTCACTGAATTTTATTATGAATAATGGAGGAGTTAAGGTAATTCCTTAACTTGTTGTGTTGAAAATTGTTTCAATTTGTTTCAATTGATTTACATATGATGTAGCTACGGTTATGCTTGTTTGATTAATTTTGCTTGTAGAAAAACCAATTGATTTTATTAGAGTTGCATGTGTAAATAAATTAGGGCAATTAATGTAATTGACCTAATTAGGGTATTGGATACTCATATTGCAATTCTAGAGTTATATTAGCCACTCATAAGTGACCTAGAATTATTTTAGAAAAACTTTATGGTGGGAGTCAATGAATTGATCAAATTGGATTTGGTTATGGATATGAATTGAATTAATTTGAGAATTAATTTGATTAATTTGTAATTAATTCAATTTGGCTTAATTTGTGAAATTGAGTTGTTGTGGATGTAATTGGATGTATAATAATGCGTAAACAAATTTCCAGAATTTTCGGAATTGTTTCGGAAGTGTTATGTGAATTTTCTATAAAATCGCAGTAAGGGAAAAATTATAATTTGGTGAAATTATGATACTTATGAATGTCATGAGAGATTAGGGCAAAATACGGATTTATAATTGGCATACGATACCAATTATTCATCGAGACTGTTAAAAGTTTTAAAAGTCGATTTTGCCCGATTATCGCGCTTCACCCCGAAAAACCCCAACAATATTGTGTTTCATCACTTCCCTAGAATAAAAATAAAATGATGGGGTTACGGGATCCACCTTTATATTTCAAATGTAGAAATCTCACATTATTATAATATAGAAATTGTCAGTGTTTCCCATTTAAGTCGAACCATGCATAAATGCGGTGTTATTATTTATCCATAAACTAGCCATATAGGCGGTAATCATCTGTCACCTAAAGACCGACCATATAGGCGGTGTCACATTATGTCAAATAAATAAAACCAGTCATTCAGGCGGTATCAACTTTAATCCATATTATTAAATTATAATTTTCCTATTATAAATTAAGTGAGATTAATCTACCTTATCATATTAAAGGTTTCACCCTTCCCCCAGCGGAAATTAACTACTAAACATAAAAGAAAATAAAAACCAACAAACTATTATTACTAAAAATCAAAATACATAATTAAAATAATGAAAATAAATACAAACAAGATGCAATCCCTAAATTCCTTATAGAAACCTAAGGAAAACATGAAGAAAATGAAACGAAATAAAATGCAATTTATAGACAAAATTTATTGCCACGCGTAGCGACGCGTGAGGATCTGCGCGTCGCGACGGCTGAGCTGGCAACGCGGCATATGCGTCTTGCACTGTTGTCTTCTGACGTGGCACACGTAATTCATCGGTCCAATAGAATGTTAACATGTGGCACGCGATTGATGTGGTCAAATGAAATATTGACACGTGGCAGAAGGTGATTCGCAGCTAAATAGAATTTCTCTCTCTTACAATTAATCCCAGATTAATCGTTCTCTCTCTTTAAATAGAATTTTATCCCAGATAAAATCTCTCCGCAATTAATCCTAGATTAATTTCTCTCTCTTACAATTAATCCCGGATTAATTATGTCCGAGTCATACGTCATCGGTGAATCTTCGGGAAGCAACCCATGAGATCCATGGATATTTTGGTAGTAAATCTGGTCCTCGGACTATCCGAACACGTACGTACCTAGTACAACGTTTTTACCGATTTACAAGACATGGTTGGCTTATAGCAAAGCACCGTGCCTACCCAATTCTCCAGAAATATTCTTTTAAGGAATATGTAATCTGTGTCAGGCGTAGTATACGTAGTATTGTGTATTGAGATCCAGTATCGAATGTCACATGCTAGGCCTGGGGGTGGAATTGTGTCTGCCCCGTATGAAGCATATATCGGATCTCTGGTAACTAGTCTCTATAATCGGATAAACATGACCTAGTCATATTATCCCGATGACTGCAGTACATAAGAGTACTAGTTCCGTGTCCTACGTGATCATCATTTTCATATGACTGGAGTGATACTTCCATCTTGACATCACACCCAATACACTACCATTCTCAGTATACCCAGAAGAGGCGTACACAGAACCTGTTAAAGCCCTGGACGACCAAAACCAAAGTATATTGATTGTCGCAAGTATTAGCGATGCAAGTCTCAGGTTAAGACCAAATACACCTACCCTGATTCGGACTTCCATAGACACATAGTCATACTACCAATGGAATTCCGAGGGGTCTATCCAGAGCGAAGCTGTTTCCGTACCATCGGTAAACACAACCTCCTATTACACTTGCATGAGTATCCAATACCCAAATATATGAGAACTATGTCGTTATGCTCCCATAACTCGCACAAGTGCAATACTAGTCTATTCCGCATTATCGATGTCCAATCTCGATAATACTACGACTAGGGATGTTTTAATGATTAAACATTAATGGATTAATATTGTCTCATATCTTATTAATCTGGAACTAATCATATGGACTTTTATCATTTATATATCCCGGTAATCTAATTACAAATGATAAAAGAGCAATTTCTTTTTCACATAGTTAATTTGTACAACAACACAATGTTCTGTACAAATAGTGATGCTATGGGTCATAATTGTCCAACAATCTCCCACTTGGCCTATATCCAATCACTCAAGTGTCCTACACTGGAACTATGTATGGGTCGCTCAAACTTCTGCTGAGAAACAGCTTTTGTCAGTGGATTTGTATGGTTATCATCTGATGCGTTCTATACGATCATCACATCGCCACGATGTATGTGTTGGGTTTCTACGGTCTAACCCAGATCGTTGTCAAGCAATGAAACAACATGTGAATACTCGAAGAAGTTGCGGAATACTTACATCGATCGGTTGAATCGATGCGTCGAATAACAAAAATCTTTTTCTCCCTCCAAGATGGCTCGTCAGTGAGCAGATTTTGGGTCCTCCATTTTCAGCCATGAATCAACCTCCAAGCTCCAAGCTTTCGTGATGTGATTCCAAGCTCACAAGTGGGTTTCCCAATCACCTTCGCAAGACTCTAATGTGTGCTAGCACTCTTGATTTTGCAACAAAATCATCACTTGCTTCTTCTTCATGTCTCGGCAGCGAGCAAAAACAGAAGAGGAAAAACAGGTCCAATACCGTGAGAGAGAATAGGAAAATTTTGGCTCCAAACCGTGTAAGGGAGAGAGAATAGAAGTTGTATAAGTGTTGTGTGTTTTGTATATCAAATACCAAAAATAAAAGTCAAAAACCATTTAATAAAATAATGGTGTATGTCTTTCAATCACACTTGAGTGTCCAACACTCATCCACCATTTCTTATCAACTTCCATCACTATTCACTCAATCAAGTGACAAGTGATTTGACGCTTGATGTGACTTGCGGGCCACACTTGAATTCGAAATGCGAGTGCGCTCGCAAACACTCCCGGGCTCGGGTTCGCTAATTCCAAATTAACAAATTTTCCGTTGCGACGCAATTAAATAATTATGCCTAGCAAAATCACTATTCATGTTGCTTACGAAATAATTCTAAATTAACTCGTTTGCCCGAATTAAAATCTAATTTCAATTCCGCGTCGAAATCCAATTTTGTATAATATATCGAATATATTGTTTTATCGATCAATTCCAAATTAAGGATTTTCTCTCTTTAATTAATATTTTATCCCAGATAAAATATCTCCGTAATTAATCTCAGATTAATTTTCTCACTCATTTAATTAATCCCAGATTAATAAAGTGCGAGTCATACGTCATCGGCGAATCTTCGGGAAGCGACCCATGAGATCCCCGAATATGTTGGCAGTAAATCCGGTTGTCGGACTATCAGAACACGTACGTACCTAGTACTACGTTTTTACCGATTTACAAGACAAGGTTGGCTTCTAGAAAAGCGCCATGCCTACCCAATTCTCCAGAAATATCCTTACAGGAACATGTGATCTATATCAGGCGTAATATACATATTATTGCGTATTTCGATCCAGCATCGGATGTCACATGCAAGGCATGGGGCTGGAAATGTGTCTGCCCCGTAAGAAGCACATATCGGATCTCTGGTAACTAGTCTCTATATCGGATAATCATGACCTAGTCATATTATCCCGATGACTGTAGTACATAAGAGAACCAGTTCCGTATCCTACGTGATCATCATCTCCACTATGACTGGAGTGATACTTCCATCTCGACATCACACCCAATACACTACAATTCTCAATATACCCAGAAGAGGCGTACACAGAACCTGTTAAAGCCCTGGACGACCAAAACTAAAGTATATCGATTGTCGCAAGTATTAGCGGTGCAAGTCTCAGGTTAAGACCAAATACACCTACCTTGATTCGGACTTCCATAGACACATAGTCATTACTTAGGACTTCACTGTCAGTGCGCTCCCACAAACCTTCTTATATACACAAGAATCATTTTCATTTTGAATCAAATCATATACCATTATGATTGCATCAAAACGATAAATCAAAGAATTCAATGCTTGCTTCAATCCATTCATGGATCGAATAACCTGCAAACATTGTTTGCTAGTTTTGGTACGAAAAAACCGTTAGGATGTTGTAAACATCCTCCAAAAGGTTTCCATTAAGGAAAACGGTTTTGGCATTCAGCTGTCATATTTCATAAATGAAACATGCAGCATTAGCAAGCATTATCCTAATGGGTTTACCGTGGCAACAGGTAAAAGGTTTCGTCGTAATCGACACAATGTTGATATCGATACCTTTTCGTTACAAGCCTAGCTTTGCACGTTGGTATGTTACCATCCATGTATGTCTTCTTTGAAGACTTATATAGTACCAATAGGCACAATGCCTTGCGGTACAACAACTAGTATCCAAACTTAGTTGATATACATGGAATCCATTTCGGACATCATGGCACTTTTCTATAATTGGGAGTCGATACCTTGTAACACTTCCTTATACGTAGTCAGCTCGTATTCCTCAATAAGATTGACATCTTTATGAGGTGAGATCAGAAACCCATACCCCAGGTTGTTTTCTGACTCTTTCTGACTTACGCAGTTCTTGTGAATTCGAAGATTACTGGTATAGTTTCATCCTTGATGAACTATTTTGTGTTCCATTAGAAATCGGTGCCTGGAATTATATTACTCCGATTTTCATCGAGTTTTACTTTCCTCCCACTTACCACTGCATATCGGTATTCCTCTTAGGAAAACCGCATGGCGAGCAACAATTACATTGTTCTCTAGTGAGTTGTATAAGTACTATACTTTGGTTTCCCTAGGATAACCCACAACTTAGGCACTTATCCATATGCCTAGCATTCCCAAATCTTCAGGAATGAGAAAACCCAGTTTCTTTCCTGTTCATATCTAATATGAAGTCTGTCAAACAGATTTTTATGGAACCTTATTCAAAATAAGTTTTGCACTGTCTAATGCGTATCCGTTGAAGGAAATGGTAGCTCAGAGCGACTCATGATTAACCTTATCATGTCCAACAAGATTCGGTTTCTCTGCTCGGACACTCCGTCAAACTGACGTGTTCCGGGAGGAGTCTTCATTGAAAGAATACTATACTCTTTCAAGTATTTGAGAAATTTATTGCTTCAGTATTTTCATCATGGTCCAACCGTGATGGTTTTATACTTTAGCCGATCTGTTTGTCTATTTCGTGTCGAAACTCTAAAAGTTTCCGATTTGTGTTTCAAAAGAAACATATAACCATAACGCAATGCCACATCCGTAAAGGTCACGAAATATTCATATCCACCTCTAGCCTAGCTAGATATGGGCCCACTTACGTCACTATGAACAAGGGCTAACAGATCGGTGGCACTTATACTTTTACCAAGTAAAGGTGTTATAGGCACTTTGCCTAATAAACTAGATTCGTAGACTTTATTTGATTATAATCAAATCCGTCCTATTATCCACTCTTCTAAAGTGTGGATATATGAGTCTTGTTAATTGTGTCCCAGAAAACAATGCCACATATAAGTCTCAACTGATTAATTCAGTTTGAGCTATATATTTGTCATGTTATATGTTTGAGATTTATTTATATTCAAAATATAAATACTGTTATTCACATCTAATGTGTTTATCTCAATACCATCTTTATAAAATGAAACACTTTAGTGTTCTAGAATATAAAGGTATACCCGCAACAGGTTAAACCCTGATATAGAGATAATGTTCTTAGTCAAACTAGTTACATTTTAACAGTTTCCAAATTTAAGTACATACCCGAAGCGTAGTTCCTAAACTTAGGTATCTACGGTTAAAACAACGACTTTCGTCCCGTTTCCTATTCGTAGATTAATCTCAACTGAAGTCAGTATCTTTCTCTCAGCAGATTCTGCACACCAGTACATATTTATGTACCACATCCAGTATCTAAAATCCAATTTTAATACTAGTAGCGAACATATTTTATGACAAACATATTTGAAGTCAGAGCCTTGCCCGTTCTTCAATTCCTTCATGTCTGCCTTGTCCATACGGCAGTCACGCTTCCGTGTCCCCGTTTGCCACAGTTTAGGCATACATTTTGGGATATGTCCTTTATCTTCCCAGAAGATTATAATGATTTTGCCTTTGCCCTTTTCGGTACCCCAGAAGCCTTTGACCAAGCATTGGCCTTCTAGAATGTCGAAGTAAGATGCGCCTTGCGCTTCTTGCCATATTGCAAACTTTGGCTTTGACTCCTTGAGTATAGCCATTAACTCTCCAAGAGTTTACTATTGCAATTAAGTACTTCTAAGATCTAAGGATAGATCTTTGAGGATCCTTCAATTTCATTATCATACTATAAGGATCTAATCATTAGTTCTGATTAAGAAATTAAGGAGTCTATTTGGCAAACTTATTGGATTAAGCACTAAAGTTATCATCACATGAATCTTCCAAAGATCATGCTCCACTATTTCTTAACTCCTGGCTTAGGCCTAAGATGTTATTTTATCAAATAAAGTAACTTCTTAGTTTTCAGGACTATCCTGATATTTTATTCCCAATTTGAAAATTAAAGTCGTTTAAATATATTTTCCCCAGGATTTTGTTTTAAACACTAATCTTTCAATTTTATCTTGATTGCTATAGTCCAACTATTCAATCAACGATTTTAGGTACTATTCATTATAATGATTACTATAGTCTAACTATATAATCAACTATAATTTAATTAGTTAAACTCAATTATATTGATTACTACAATCCAATTATAAAATCAACTATTAATTGAAGTTAGTTAATTCAAATATATTGATTACTATAATCCAATTATATAATCAACTATAAGTGAAATAGTTTGAATACAGTCCAACTGTTTTATTTAAAACAACATTAAATATTAGTCCAACTAATATATTAATTTATTTGACGAAAAATTTGAAATGAGCGCATATGGCAAGTAACTAATTTAATATTACAAATTTAATACTTGTCTCCCACTTTTTTTCGGCGAGCCTCTAACCCTCTGTGGAGTACTCGGGAAACCTTGTTTCCTAGTGGGCTAGGATCCCGTTAAATAACACACAATCTTGACTTTGGCCAACAAATTGTATGATAATTAACTAGGTAGATCTCTAAGATCAATTGGATCCCATCCAATTCCTAGATCCAGTAGGTGGATATCCAAGTCCGAAACATATATCTTATATATGCCAATATATCCAATATATTGCCTAACCTTTTTCCACTGAATCAACTAAGCCTTGGCTTTGGCACAACAAACTTAGTGATCCCAGTTAAGCGGAACCCATTGACCTTGGAAAGCTTCGTAATCAATGTCGATGGACAAGAAGTGATCTTGACTTTGGCCAACAAATCACAACTTGGACAAGACACCAATATGGAATAAAGCCTTCATGATTCAAACACATCCTCGACGGACAAAGGTCTTGACTTTGGCCAACAAACCAATGCCAGTCTTAGATCTTGAGTAAGAATCACTCAATGGAAGGAAAAACGCTTAATATGATGTTGAGGGTTTTTCGCGTGCAAATTGGCAACCAATTTAATTATCTTTGTTAAGGTCTCATCATCATACACCCTTAAACATGCATTCTAAACACATAATAATGCGCATATAAATAAATCATAATGATAGGCGGATGGATACTTAACACATTGTTCCTAGAACAAATCTCTCAATTTCCTCTCTCCCGCTAGCACAAGTATTGCTTCTACCCGTTACATAACACTTCTAAAGAAACTCATTTACATTGAGGGGAATAGGTTAGAAGAGAAATACAAAGAGTAAGGAGGTAATAGGCGGACAACGCAGGTCCAATTAATAAATTCTAAATTTATTACAACAATTTCCAAATTTCCCCACCCATCTAATATCCATTCGATAGACATTATTCATGCATCGCAACCATGTATTCACACAAGCATGTTATCAATCAATCTAATCCAATTAATTAATCTGATAATTAATGACCATCCAATGTTCAAACAACGATTTGATTTTGCGCGAGTCCAACTCATTTGTGAATAAGTACTCAAAGTACGAATTCTGGAATTAAATTAAACTACAACATTAAATCAAATTTAATATGTATTTAATACTAATTCATTTATTTAATTCCAAATTAAATATTACACTTTATTAACGAACCTTTACGACTTAAATTCAAATTAATCGTTACGGGTCTCAAAGCCCGATAACATCCAATGTTAATTTAATTAAAGTCCAATGGGCTTTTAATTAATTTCTTAAGGCGTAGACTTTTGGTCAACATAAGTAAAACCCAAAGACTAAAGCCCATTTAAAGGAATCACCCTTATATGCCTAGAAACCAATTTAGGCCCATTAGGCCCCATTAATATATTAAGGTCCATTAAGTCATAATTGGACTTTATGGATATGGTTTTGGGCCCAATTGGATCCAACCAATTTAGCCTAAACCAATCTTTGTACAACCAAGCCCAATAAGCCCAATTACAACATTACAAGCCCAAATCCAATTTAAGCCCAACATAATTAAATTCCAAAATTCCAATTTCACAATTTAATTACTCAAAGTGTAAGCCATAATTAATCAACCAAATCAATATTTCCAAAACACCAATTAGCCTAATTAATTATGCTCATTAACATTAAAACATGTCCAACACATTTTAATCAAAAAAATCATATCATTTTCATGCTAGTAAGCTCTCGGCATTTTGGGGATTTTAATGTCCAATTCGGTTTCAATCCAATTGAATTACAAATCAACATTACCCAATCGTTTCAAGTCATCCAATGATTTAGCTAAGTCCAAGTTTCATGTTGTAGCTTTGATCTGATACCATTGTTGGGTTTCTACGGTCTAACTGGGATCGTTTTCAAGCAATGAAACAACATGTGAATACTCGAAGAAGTTGCAGAATACTTACATCGATCGGTTGAGGCGATGCGTCGATGAACAAATATCTTTTTCTCCCTCCAAAATGGCTCGGCAGTGAGCATATTTTGGGACCTCCATTTTCGGCCATGAATCAACCTCCAAGCTCCAAGCTTTCGTGATGTGATTCCAAGCTCACAAGTGGGTTTCCCTATCACTTTCGCAAAACTCTAATGTGTGCTAGCACTCTTGATTTTTCAACAAAATCATCACTTGCTTCTCCCTCATGTCTCGACAGTGAGCAAAAATAGAAGAGGAAAAACAGGTCCATGACCGAGAGAGAGAAGAGGGAAATTTTGGCTCCAAACCGTGTAAGGAGAGAGAGAATAGAAGTTGTATAAGTGTTTTGTGTTTTGTATATCAAATACCAAAAATAAAAGTCAAATACCATTTAATAAAATAATGGTATATATCTTTCAATCACACTTGAGTGTCCAACACTCATTCACCATTTCTTATCAACTTCCATCACTATTCACTCAATCAAGTGACAAGTGTTTTGACGCTTGATGTGACTTGCGGGTCGTACTTGAATTCGAAATGCGAATGCGCTCACAAACACTCCCGGGCTCAGGTTCGCTAATTCCAAATTAACGAGTATTCTGTTGCGACGCAATTAAATAATTATGCCTAGCAAAATCACTATTCACGTCGCTTACGAATTAATTCTAAATTAACTCGTTTTCCCGAATTAAAATCTAATTTCAATTCCGCGTCAAAATCCAATTTCGTATAATATATCGAATATATTATTTTATCGATTAATTCCAAATTAATCGTTTTCTCTCTTTAATTAATATTTTATCCTAGATAAAATATCTCCGTAATTAATCCCAGATTAATTTTCTCTCTCATTTAATTAATCCCATATTAATAAAGTATGAGTCATACGTCATCGGCGAATCTTCGGGAAGCGACCCATGAGATCCCCGGATATGTTGGCAGTAAATCCGATTGTCGGACTATCCGAACACGTACGTACCTAGTACTACGTTTTTACCGATTTACAAGACAAAGTTGGCTTCTAGCAAAGCGCCATGCCTACCCAATTCTCCAGAAATATCCTTACAGGTATATGTGATCTATATCAGGCGTAGTATATATAGTATTGCATATTTCGATCTAGCATCGGATGTCATGTGCAAGACCTGGGGCTGGAAATGTGTATGCCCCCTACGAAGCACATATCGGATCTCTGGTAACTAGTCTCTATATCGGATAATCATGACCTAGTCATATTATCCCGAAGACTGTAGTACATAAAAGAACCAGTTTTGTATCCTACGTGATCATCATCTCCACTATGACTGGAGTGATACTTCCATCTCGACATCACACCCAATACACTACAATTCTCAATATACCCAGAAGAGGCGTACACAGAACCTATTAAAGCCTTGGACGACCAAAACCAAAGTATATTGATTGTCGCAAGTATTAACGGTGCAAGTCTCAGGTTAAGACCAAATACACCTACCCTGATTCGGACTTCCATAGACACATAGTCATACTACCAATGGAATTCTGAGGGGTCTATCCAGAGCGAAGCTGTTTCCCGTACCATCGGTAAAACACAACCTCCTATTACACTTGCATGAGTATCCTATACCCAAATATATGAGAACTATGTCGTTATGCCCTCACAATGCGCAGAAGTGTAATACTAGTCTTTTACGTATTATCGATGTCCAATCTCGATAGTACTCTGACTAGGGATATTTAATGATTAAACCTTTATGGATTGATATTGTCTCATATCATCTCAATCCGGAACAAATCATATAGACCTTCTATCATTTATACATCTTGGTGATCTAATCACAAATGATAAAAGAGCAATTTCCTTTGTCACATAATTAATTTGTACAACAATACCGTGATCTATACAAATAGTGACGCTATAGGTCATAACTGTCCAACAGTATTATCCGACGAATCAGATGAAATTAGTTGAAGTATATATTTGGATCGTTGATGAGACCATTAATTCTTTAGCCTGTGCTGTAGCCTAGCTCAGTCGCTAACAAAACTACACCGAATCTAATTAGGATTATTATAGATACAAATCACTTCTATTGATGCCTCAGCTGTAGCAATATTCCGCTTTTGTTGTTTATTCGGCAACAGTATCTTGTTTGGAAGATTTCCAGCTTACTGTTCCGTTATTCAAACTATTTTGTATCCTTATTACGACTTACAGTCGGTATTATCGGTTTGGAAACTTGCAGCAGTGAACCCAGTCACTTCAAGTTCTCATTCTCCATAGCTTAAGAAAACATCCTCAGTTCATCTAAGATACTGAAGGATGTTCTTAACATCAATCTAGTGACTATCACTTGGATTGGCCTGATTGTGACTCAATATGCTCAAAGCATATGAGACAACAGTTCGCGTACATATTTTTCAATGTACAAGTTCTCGGAGAGTGCCAACAACTTTTAGATATATCCCAATAGATCTTTATTCCTAGAATAAAGGTTGTCTCTCCCAAGTAGTCTACGAAGAATTTTCATGAAAGCCAAGCTTTTACCGATTTTATTATGGGAATGTCATCATTATATAGGACAATCATCGTCAGTGCACTCCCACTAACCTCCTTATATACACAAGAATCATTTTCGTTTTGAATTAAATCATATACCATTATGATTACATCAAAACACTAGTTCCAAGAACGTAATGCTTGCTTCAATCCATAAATGGATCGAATTAACTTGCAAACCTTGTTTGCATGTTTTGGTTCAACAAAACCGTCAGGATGTTGTAAACATCCTCCAAAAGGTTTCCATTTAAGGAAAGCGATTTTGACGTTCCGCTGCCATATTTCATTAATGAAACATGCAACAGTAGCAAGCATTATCCAAATGGATTTAATCATGGCAACGGATAAAAGGTTTCGTCGTAATCGACACAATGTTGATAATGATACCTTTTCACTACAAGCCTAGCTTTGTACGTTTGTTTGCTGCCATCCATGTATGTCTTCCTTGAAGACTCATATAGTACCAATAGGCACAATGCCTTCCGGTACAACAACCAGTGTCTAAACTTGGTTGGTATACATGGAATCCATTTAGGATTTCATGACACTTTGCCATGATAGGAGTCGATACCTTGTATCACCTCCTCATACGTAGTCGGTTCGTGTTCCTCAATAAGATTGACATCTACATGAGGTGAGATCAGAAACCCATACCTCACAGGTTATTTTCTTACTCTCTCCGACTTACGCGGTTCTTGTGTATTCGAAGATTGTGGTATAGTTTCATCCCTGAT
This sequence comes from Zanthoxylum bungeanum, assembly GCA_019454045.1. NCBI lineage: Eukaryota > Viridiplantae > Streptophyta > Magnoliopsida > Sapindales > Rutaceae > Zanthoxylum > Zanthoxylum bungeanum. Next base: position 34,558 of record SKCR01023394.1, on the reverse strand, counting down.
GAACTGTTTGTGTTCCATTAAGAAATCGGTGCCTAGAACAGTATTACTCTGATTTTCATCGAGTTTTACTTTCCTCCCACTTACCACTGCATATGGGTATTCCTCTTAGGAAAACTGCATGGAGAGCAACAATTACATTGTTCTCTTGTGAGTTGTATAAGTACTATACTTTGGTTTCCCTATGATAACCTACAAATCAGGCACTTATCCGATTTGGGTTTTAGTTTGGTATCATCCAAACATATGCCTAGCATTCCCAAATCTTCAGGAATGAGAAAACCCGGTTTCTTTCCTGTTCATATCGAAAATGAAATCTGTCCAATAGATTTTTATGGAACCTTATTCAAAATAAGTATTGCACTGTTTAATGCGTATCCCTAGAAGGAAAATGGTAGCTCAGAGTGACTCATAATTAACCTTACCATGTCCAACAAAGTTCAGTTTCTATGTTCGGACACACCGTCAAATTGACGTGTTCCGAGAGGAGTCCTTTATGAAAGAATACCATACTCTTTCAAATAATCGAGAAACTTATTGTTTAAGTATTTTCCACCACGGTCTAACTGTGAGGGTTTAATACTTTAGCCGGTCTGTCTGTCTACTTCGTGTCGAAACACTAAATGTTTCTGACTTGTGTTTTATAAGATACACATAACCATAACGCGATGCCACATCCGTAAAGGTTACGAAGTATTCACATCCACCTCTAGCCTAGCTAGACATGGGCCCACTTACGTCACTATGAATGGGGGCTAACAGATCGGTGGCACTTGTACTTTTACCAAGTAAAAGGTGTTTTAGGCACCTTGCCTAATAAACTAGATTCGTAGACATCATTTGAATAGAATCAAATCCGTCCTAGTACTCACTCTTCGAAAGTGTGGATATACGAGTCTTGTTAATATGTCCCAGACAACAATGCCACAAATAAGTCTCATCTGATTAATTCAGTTTGAGCTATTTGTTTGTCATGTTATATGTTTGAGATTCATTTATATTCAAAATATAAATACTGTTATTCACATCTAATGTGTTTATCTCAATATCATCTTTATAAAATAAAACACTTAGTGTTCTAGAATATAAAGGTATACCCGCAACGGGTTAAACTTAGATATAGAGATAATGTTTCTAGTCAAACTAGGTACATTATAACAGTTTCCTATTTTAAGTCATACCCGAAGGGTAGTTCCTAAACTTAGGATTCTACGGTTAAAACATCGACTTTCGTCCCATTTTCGACTCGCAGGTAGATCTCAACTGAAGTCAGTATCCTGCTTATCAGCAGATTCTGCACATCGGTACATATTTATGTACCACATCTAGTATCAAAAATCCAATTTTGAAACTAATAGTGAACACGTTTATGACAAACATGCTTGAAGCCGGAGCCTTGCCCCGCCTTCACTTCCTTCATGTCTACCTTGTCTATACGGCAGTCACGCCTCAGTAACCCCGTTTGCTACAGTTTAGGCAGACATCTTGGGATATGTCATTTGTCTTCCCAGAAGACTGTGATGATTTTGCCTTTGCCCCTTTTAGAAGCTTTGGCTCTGCCTCCTTGAGCATAGCCATCAACTCTCCAAGAGTTTACTCTTGATTCATAATGACCATGCCCCAGCTTTTGGGTAGAGACTATAAGATCAAATCTTTGGTAGTCTCGGCCACGTAGGTAATGCCCAGCTAACCTATCTGATCGATGTCGGTAATCATCTGTGACACCTAGTGCTCGATAGATGTTCTCTCTGACATACTCGAGCGAAAGAGCTTCTTTTGCAATTTATACTTCTAAGATCTAAGAATAAATCTATGAAGATCCTTTAATTTCAACATCATGGTATAAAGATCTAATCCTTAGTTTTGACGACAAAATTAAAGTGTCATTGCATTAAGCATAATGGATTGAGCACTAAAGTTATCATCACTATGAGTCTCCCAAAGCTCATGCTCTACTATTTGCCCAACTCCGGGCTCAGGCCCGAGATGTTTCTCTATCAAATAGAATAACTTCTCAGTTCCCAGGACTATCCTGAGGTTCTATTCCCAATCTGAAAATTAAAGCTGTTTAAAGACATTTTCTCCCAAGATTATGTTTTAAACGCTAATCTTTCAGTTATCTTGATTCCAATAGTCCAACTATCCAATCAACGATTTCAGGTACAATTGAATATAATGATTACTATAGTCTAACTATATAATCAACTATAATTTGATTGGTTAAATTCAAATATATATTGATTACTATAATCCAATTATATAATCAACTATAAATGAAGTAGTTTGAATACAGTCTAACTGTTTAATTAAAACAACAATTAAATATTAGTCCAACTAATAAATATATAAAAAAAAACTTTTAATGACGAAAAATGAAATGAGCGCGTACTGGCAAGTATCTAAACGAAATTGCAAATTTAATACTTGCCTCCTACTATTTTTCGGCGAGCCTCTAACCCTCTGTTGAGTACTCGGTAAACATAGTTTCCTAGTGGGCTAGGATCCCGTTAAATAACACACAACCTTGACTTTGGCCAACAAGATGTATGATATTTAACTAGGTAGATCTCTAAGATCAATTGGATCTAATCCAATTCCTATATCCAGTAGGTGGACATCCAAGTCCGAAACATATATCTAATATATGCCAATATATCCAATATATTCCCTAACCTTTTTCCTCTGAATCAACTAAGCCTTAGCTTTGGCACAACAAGTTTAATGATTCCAGTTAAGCATGACCCATTGACTTTGGAAAGCTTCGTAATCGATGTCGATGGACACGAAGTGATCTTGATTTTGGCCAACAAATCACAACTTGGACAAGACATGCGATATAGAACAAAGCCTCCATGATTCAAATACATCCGCGATGGACAAAGGTCTTGACTTTGGCCAACAAACCAGTGCCAATCTTGGATCTTGAGAGAGAATCACTCAATGGAAGGAAAACACTTAATATTTGTTAAGGGTTTTTCACGTAATTGGCAACCAATTAACTATCTTTGATTAGGTCTCATCATACACCCTTAAGCATGCATTCTAAAAGCATAATAAAGCGCGGTAAATAAATTAATAATGATATGCGGATGGATATATAATACAATTTTTTCCTAGAACAAATCTCTCAATTTCCTCTCTCCCGCTAGCACAAATCTACTTATACCCAATTACATAACACTTTTATAGAAACCTCATTTACATTGAGGGGAATAGGTGAGAATAGAAATACAAATAATCAAGAGGTAGTAGGCTCGACACGCAGGTCCAATTTAATAAATTCTAAATTTATTACAACAATTTCCAAAATTGCCCCCACCCATCTAATATCCATCCGATATACATTATTCATACATCACATCCATGTATTCACACAAAGCATGTTATCAATCAATCTAATCCAATTAATTAATCTTTAATTAATGAGCATCCAATGTTCAAACAACGATTTGATCTGCGCGAGTCCAACTCGTTTAAGAATAAGTACTCAAGTACGAATTCTGGAATTATATCAAACTACAATATTAAATCCAATTTAATTTGTATTCAATACTAATTCTTTATTTAATTCCAAATTAAATAATTACACTTTTTAATGTGCCTTTGCGACTTAGATTCTAAATCTAATCTTAACGGGTCTCAAAGCCCAATTAGCATCCAATGTCAATTTAATTAAAATCCAATGGGCTTTCAATTAATTTATAAGGCATGGACTTTGGCAACCAAAGCCCAATAAGTAGGGATGAGCATCGGTTCCGGGTAGAACCGGAATCGGTTGGAACCGGATCGATTTTCCGGGTTTGGAACTGGAACCGGTTGTAATCGGGTAGGTTCCGGTTCCAAATATGAAGGAACTGATTTTATCCGGGTAGGTTCCGGTTCCAAAATAGTCGGAACCGGAACCGGACCATGGAACCGGTTTATATGAACATAAATTTTAAACATTTGGCGTTCATTATTTAATTGTACAAATTTTAAAGAGTCGCAGTTCATATAGCAATATTTTAGTGCTTCTATCAAGTATATATAGAATGTATGTGTGTTTGTGTTAAACAGAGACGCTTAAAATTAGAAAATGAGCCCATTGCAAACAGAAAGCTGCTATAATTCAAAACTACCACAACTAGGGGAAAAATAATCAATCAATAAACAAAATTTTCTTTTACTCCATTTTGTTTTGCCACAATTTTGTTTTAACAAAAAAAACATCTTCTTAATCTAATTCGAAATATTCCAGCACAGCAGAATTCGACTCTAAAATTATATGTATTTATTTTTTATCTTTTCATTTTCCTTCTATTTTCCTAGCAACATAAGTATAATGAAAATCTATATATAACTAATGATATCAATAATCAAATATTTTGAAAGAAAATAGTGGGCTATTGTATAACCTTTCGTTCTTGAGCTTCTGCACTCCGATTTGGTCCCTGTTTTTTCCTGCGTACTCGTATCGGAATGTAGTTTTCATTAAAATATTTTTAAATTGGGTAATTCGGAACCGGACCGAAACCAGATTGGAACCGAATAATAGGGTACCCTGTTTAATTGGGTAGGTTCCGGTTCCACTTAGTGCGGAACCGAATTTTTCCGGGTAGGTTCCGGTTCTATGCGGAACCGGAACCAAAACCGGTTTTGCTCACCCCTACCAATAAGGAATCACCATTTGCCACAAAATTAATTTTGGCCCATTAGGCCCAATTAAATTATAAAGGCCCAATTATCATATTTGGACTTTATGGAAATGGTTTTAGGCCCAATTGGATCCAACCAATTATCATAAACCAAACTTGGCCCAACCAAGCCCATTAAGCCCAAATACAACATTTATTAGCCCGATTCCAAATTAAGCCTAATTAATTAAATTCTAAAATTCCAAATTTCACAATTTAATTAATTAAAGTGTATAGCCATAATTAATTATTCAAATTAACATTTCCAAAATACCAATTTACATAATTAATCATTTTTTATTATTATCAATTCATGTCCAACATAATTGAAACAAAATCAACATCATTCCATGTTATTCAAGGTCACGGCAATATGAGACTTTTTATATCAATTTTGATTTCAATCCAATTAAATCACAAACTAATATATCCCATGCATTTTAAACACATCCAATTGTCTAAAATTCAAAAATCACCAAGACTTAGGGTTTATCCATTACATTCGGCCAAGGTACTAAAATTGGGGAAAATTAATCCAATTAATTTTTCACAATTCCAACAATGTACAAATCCAATTTAACATCATCCAACCTCAACCAAATCATCAGTTTGAAGAAATCATGCTCAAATCATAAAATCCCAAATTAAAGTTTAATAACCCTAAATTCAATTTGATGCTCAATTATGGCTTTGATACCATTGTTGGGTTTTCTAGGTCAAACCAAGATCAAATTTAAACAAGAAATCATGTGAATACAACAAAGTAAGAATGCGGAAAATACTCACTTTGATCGGATTTTGGATGCGTTGAACACAAAAATTATGCTCCTTGAAGTTTCGGCCAAGCCCTTGTGTTGTGCTCCAAGCTCCTCTTTGAATGTTGAATCAATGCTCCAAGCTTTGATCTTTGATTCCAAGCTCAAGGATAGGTTTCCCTATCACCTTTGTAAGACTCCTTTAATGTGCTAGCATTGTTGATTTTGAAGCAAAATCAAGAAGCAAATGAGCCCTAGGCTCACGGTAATGGAGAGGAAAAAACAAGGCCAAGTTTCGGCCATGATGAAGATAGAAAGAGAGAGATGAGTGTTGTGTTTTTTTTTCCAAAAACCTAATCCCAAAAGTCTTACAAAGTTTTGGTATATGCTTTTCCAAAAAGAAAAACAAACATTTGGGGGGAAAATGGCATTAATTGCTCTCAACTACTCCCATCACTCAAAAAGTGACTTGTATCACATCACTCAAAGTTGATGTTACTTCCATCACAAAAGGTGACTTGCGATGTGACTTGTGGGCCCTACTTTAATTCAAAATCCGAGTGGGCCCGTAAACATATTCTGAGCTCGGGTTCGTTAATTCCAAATTAACGAATTTTCCGTTGCGACGTAATTAAATCAAATTTAATTAAATAATTATGCCTAGCAAAATTACTATTCACATCGCTCTCGAATTAATTCTAATTTATTCCTTTGCCCGAATTAAAATCAATTTTAATTCCGCGCCGAAATCTAATTTCGTTTAATATATCGAATATATTATTTTATCGATTAATTCCAAATTAATCATTTTATCTCTTTAAATAGAATTTTATCCCAGATAAAATCTCTCCGCAATTAATCATAGATTAATTTTTCTCTCTCTTACAATAAATCCCAGATTAATTATGTCCGAGTCGTACGTCATCGGTGAATCTTCGGGAAGCGACCCATGAGATCCCTGGATATGTTGGCAGTAAATCCGGTCGTCGGACTATCCGAACACGTACGTACCTAGTACTACGTTTTTACCGATTTACAAGACATGGTTGGCTTCTAGCAAAGCACCGTGCCTACCCAAGTCTCCAGAAATATTCTTTTAAGGAATATGTAATCTGTGTCAGGCGTAGTATACGTTGTATTATGTATTACGATCCAGTATCGAATGTCACATGCTAGACCTGGGGCTGGAATTGTGTCTGCCCCGTACGAAGCATATATCGGATCTCTGGTAACTAGTCTCTATAATCGGATAAACATGACCTAGTCATATTATCTCGATGACTGCAGTACATAAGAGTACTAGTTCCGTATCATACGTGATCATCATCTCCATATGACTGGAGTGATACTTTCATCTTGACATCACACCCAATACACTACGATTCTCAGTATACCCAGAAGAGACGTACACAGAACCTGTTAAAGCCCTGGACGACCAAAACCAAAGTATATTGATTGTCGTAAGTATTAGCGATGCAAGTCTCAGGTTAAGACCAAATACACCTACCCTGATTCGAACTTCCATAGACACATAGTCATACTACCAATGGAATTCCGAGGGGTCTATCCAGAGCGAAGCTGTTTCCGTACCATCGGTAAACACAACCTCCTATTACACTTGCATGAGTATCCAATACCCAAATATATGAGAACTATGTCGTTATGCTCTCACAACTCGCACAAGTGCAATACTAGTCTATTCCGCATTATCGATGTCCAATCTCGATAATACTATGACTATGGATGTTTTAATGATTAAAAATTAATGGATTAATACTGTCTCATATCTTATTAATCTGGAACTAATCATATGGACTTTTATCATTTATATATCCCGGTAATCTAATTACAAATGATAAAAGAGCAATTTCTTTTGTCACATAGTTAATTTGTACAACAACACCATGTTGTGTACAAATAGTGATGCTATGGGTCATAACAGTCCAACAGACATAACCTGTCAGGCGTAGGTAGCCACAATTGGAAATTGATCTTAATGAATTTAGGGTTTCTTAGTTAACATAGGAATATAATTAATTGGGTTACATTGGATGTTTGCATTCGACCATCGGAAAAGGCTTTTGCATATCTTCGTGTTCCAGGTTAACAAACTAATATATTGCATATGTATAGGAGAATCAATTCTTCATTAGAGTAATATTGGGGGGATTCACAACCCTATATGTTTTTTTTATTATTATTAATTTCCTTTGTTTTATTTATTTATTTTTTTTTATCTATTTAGTTAAACTATCTTCAACCAACGAATAATCCCTTCCAACCTCAATTAGATACTAGTAAATCAATAGCATCAATAAATTAACATCGTGAGAATTAAGTCCTCGTGGGATCGATATTTTTATACTACTTGAGTGATACGTGCACTGGCGTAACGCGTGTGATTTCACCGATCAAGTTTTTGGTGCCGTTGCCATGGACTTATTTTTCTTGCGTTATTAATTTTGAAGCTATATACTTTACTTGTATCTAATTTTCGTTACTTTTATCTTTCATTTTTATTTGTTTGTTTTATTTTCAGGTGGTAGAAAATGGATCCTTATTAGGCGATGGAAGCATTAAGAATTTTAAGAGGTGAAGATACACCCCTAATCAGGGAGACGCAGTCTGATTTTCTGAGGCCTGTTGTCCAGCCCAACAATTATTAGTGGATGTCAGAGAGAAATAATACAACATTTGCTCAACCATTTCAAAGCAGAATAATAAGATGTGAGATATGTGATGGTAACCACCCTAGCAATCATTGCACATTCAACTACAATTCAGGGTGACAGACTTATCATAGACCTTCATATAAAGAACCGGCATATTTCACTGAATTTTATTATGAATAATGGAGGAGTTAAGGTAATTCCTTAACTTGTTGTGTTGAAAATTGTTTCAATTTGTTTAAATTGATTTACATATGATGTAGCTACGGTTATGCTTGTTTGATTAATTTTGCTTGTAGAAAAACCAATTGATTTTATTAGAGTTGCATGTGTAAATAAATTAGGGTAATTAATGTAATTGACCTAATTAGGGTATTGGATACTCATATTGCCATTCTAGAGATATATTAGCCACTCATAAGTGACCTAGAATTGTTTTAGAGAAACTTTCTGGTGGGACTCAATGAATTGATCAAATTGGATTTGGTTATGGATATGAATTGAATTAATTTGAGAATTAATTTGATTAATTTGTAATTAATTCAATTTGGCTTAATTTGAGAAATTGAGTTGTTGTGGATGTAATTGGATGTATAATAATGCGTAAAACAAATTTCCAGAATTTTCGGAATTGTTTCGGAAGTGTTATGTGAATTTTCTGTAAAATCGCAATAAGGGAAAAATTATAATTTGGTGAAATTATGATACTTATGAATGTCATGAGAGATTAGGGCAAAATACGGATTTATAATTGGCATACGATACCAATTATTCATCGAGACTGTTAAAAGTTTTAAAAGTCAATTTTGCCCGATTATCGCGCTTCACCCCGAAAAACCCCAACAATATTGTGTTTCATCACTTCCCTAGAATAAAAATAAAATGATGGGGTTACGGGATCCACCTTTAATATTTCAAATGTAGAAATCTCACATTATTATAATATAGAAATTGTCATTGTTTCCCATTTAAGTCGAACCATGCATAAATGCGGTGTTATTATTTATCCATAAACTAGCCATATAGGCGGTAATCATCTGTCACCTAAAGACCGACCATATAGGCGGTGTCACATTATGTCAAATAAATAAAACCAGTCATTCAGGCGGTATCAACTTTAATCCATATTATTAAATTATAATTTTCCTATTATAAATTAAGTGAGATTAATCTACCTTATCATATTAAAGGTTTCACCCTTCCCCCAGCGGAAATTAACTACTAAACATAAAAGAAAATAAAAACCAACAAACTATTATTACTAAAAATCAAAATACATAATTAAAATAATGAAAATAAATACAAACAAGATGCAATCCCTAAATTCCTTATAGAAACCTAAGGAAAGTATGAAGAAAATGAAACGAAATCAAATGCAATTTATAGACAAAATTTATTGCCACGCGTAGCGACGCGTGAGGATCTGCGCGTCGCGACGGCTGAGCTGGCAACGCGGCATATGCGTCTTGCACTGTTGTCTTCTGACGTGGCACACGTAATTCATCGGTCCAATAGAATGTTGACATGTGGCACGCTATTGATGTGGTCAAATGAAATATTGACACGTGGCAGAAGGTGATTCGCAGCTGGTGACGTGGTTGACACGTGGCAAGCTGACTCGGTATACGGCTAACGTGGCTGACAAGTGGTTGACAAGTGGATGAAACGTGGCTGACATGTGGTACACGGTTGATGCGGTCCAATCAGATGATGCCACATGGCATGCGTAGTGTTGGTAGTATGTGATAATGACACGTGGCACGGTGCATTTTAGTGGATTTGTTGTGATGTTGACACGTGGTAGGTGCATGTTAGCAAGTGCGCAAGATAGTAGACTTCTCTGATTTTGGCACGTGTCTGGTGCAATTTAGTATCCAGCGCATGTTAGCGGTCGCGACGCAGAAGTGCTACGCGTCGCGACATCAAGATGACTATTTTGCCCTTTTTGTCTATTTTTCACTGTTTTGGCCCTGATTTGATTCCACTGAGTCCTGAAACTGTATTTACCTACAAAATAACATAAAATACATCCAAACGTTCATTAAACCCGAGAAAATAAACATAATATTAGGTTAAAGGAGCGGTAAAATGTGATATATTTTCCGCTTATCACACCCTCAAACCTAACATTTTGCTAGTCCTCGAGCAAAACAAACAAAAAAAATGCAATAAATATCTTTAAAGTAGAATTTAAACTAAGCCACTTTCGTATGGATCACGGTTGCATTTAGCGTATACAACAAGCCTTTAAACCCTTAGGTTTCCATAGTGGACGAGTTGTAGTCTCGTGAGGGCTTACAGCGACGATACCCACAAACATCAAACTAATGCACACAAAAGCAAAACTAATGCACACAAAAGCAAAACTAATGCACACAAAAGCAAAAAGACAAGAGAAAAGAAAAAAAAATAAAAAAAATAATAGTTATATAAACAATGTCCTCAGAGAATGTCTAACATCAAAGTTAGAGGAACCTTCTGTAGGACACAGATGTTGGACGACGCTGTCCCAGGCTCGCGGCCCGATTGGGAGTACGGAATAGCCCACGGGGGAACTAAACCGGAGAAATAACATGGAGTCGCCACCCGGTGTGAACTGGGAAAATGATTTAAGGCTGCACTCACCCCTCACAAAGGAAGACCTCAAACCGTTGGGTTCTGAATGGTCCCTTACTTATGCCACTTGTAATGATATGATTTGTGCAATAATCTAACCAAGCCTAAGCAACATATATTTCCAAGGATAATCTACTTCTAAGTTCATGCATAAATTGGAATAACGGCAAACATATAATTTCATATACACATTATATTGATAAACACAGAGACGTAAATAAACAATCATTGTACAAGCATGCATGTTAAAGAGAGGCAATTAAGTGCATAAATGTTGAAGAGAACTAACTAAACATATAATGGGGAAGGGAATGAGTAGGGGAACAAACATGAATGAAATATGATAAAAGGATCTGTCCAGTGTGTGCGCATTCGTGTAGCGTTCGTAAACACGTTCGAACAGTAAACAGAATGCAAGCGTTCGAGTAGCGTTTGATAACACATTTGAACGATAAACAGAATGTCCACGTTCGTATAGCATTTGATAACGCGTTCGAATGGGATGAGACCTGATGCATGATACAATAAAATGCATACGCGTTCGAGTAGCGTTCGTAAATGCGTTCGAACGATAAACAATATACAAGCGTTCGAGTAGCGTTCTGATACACGTTCGAACGGAAATAAGACAGAATGCATACGTTCGTGTAGCGTATGTAACACGTTCAAATGAGATGAGACAAAATGCATACGTTCGTGTAGGGTTCGTAAATACGTTCGAACGAGATGAGACAGAATGCATACATTCGTGTAGCATTTGGAAACGCGTTCGAACAAGATTTCCAAAAATGGCATCCAAAATGACACAAACATATATATGGATAAACAAATACACAATGTAGGACTCGTGTGCCCGATGGAATACGTTTCACATTCAATCGGGTGCACCTCGTCCGACGCGGTAAAATATCATGGAAAAGGTAGCCTTTAGGCATTTCCCTCGAATAGAGGACCTTTAATCCACCCTAGTTAGCCCATGCGCACAAGGATGCAATGCATGCATAAATAAAGCAATGATATGCAAATGGTAAATGACATAATAAAAGGCGCGACAAAACATCGTGGTAAGGTAGCCTTCAGGCATTTCCCTCGAATAGAGGACCTTTAATCCACCCTAGTTAGCCCATGCGCATTATGTTACCATGCATATAAAATAAAGACAACAATATATAGGACCTCGTATGCTCGATTAAACATATCTCACATTCAATCAAACATACTCCGTCCGGCGCGGCAAAACCTCATGGAAAAGGTAGCCTTTAGGCATTTCCCTCAAATAGATGACCTTTAATCCACCCTAGTTAGCACATGCGCACTATATCATCATGCATAAATAAATAACATGCAGAAATAAATATCATACTAACGACTAAATCATGCTTAAATGATAAATAACATGCTAGCAACCCAATCATGCTCGAATACAATGATGGATGGAACAAAGTGTGTGAATCTCTCAAGTGATACGTGGTATTGTATCCCGAGTGCAAACCACAATACCGTCCATTCAGATTTGGCTAAGGAATTTACGTCTGGGTTTCCATCCGATATACCACAAGAGAGCACACATGTTCCATTCATTCAAGGACCACAACATACATCAACGAACGACTCTCATGCGAAGGAATTCTAATAAACTACAAAAGAATATGAGAATAAATAAGAAGGGTGCCCTCAGGTCTAACCTCTTAAGTTGTCTCTCGAAAGTGCGTTACACGACCGTCGGAAGGGTTGATGCTCCGCAACTCCTCCGGTTCACTGGTCCACTGCTCACGTTCGCTGCTTCACTGTTTTGAGCTGTCGTTTCCTCTGTTTTTCTGCTGTTTCTGCTGTATTCTGGTCACAGTATTGGCTTACTGGTTTTTGGTCAATAAGGGGACTATTTTTTGTGTTTGGGCTGCTGTTTTGGGGTGTATTTTCGGTCACTGCAGTGCAGTTTCAGGGGTGATTTTCGGAGGTTGTAAGGACTGTTTTTGTGATGACGTTTGCTGTTTAGGAGGAGTTTTGGTGATGATGTTTGCTGCTTTATTATTTTTGGTGGTGAGGGTGTTTAGGGGCTATGGTTTCGGTTGCTAGAGAGGAGGAGAAGGGAGAATTATTTGCTTCTTCCTTTTTTTCCTTGGGTGTGAATGCTAAGTTTATTTCTTTTGTGTGTTTTGTGAGAATGAGCTAGGGGTTCTAAGGTTGGATTTGTGTTTCTTTTATAGGCAAATGCTAGGGTTTCTCTTGTTTGAATAGGAATGGGATCAAGTAATTATGGGGGGAATATTTCTAATTAGTGTTTCACAAGGAAAATATCTAGTTAATTGGGGACATGATTTGGCTTAATTAGGAAGATCATATATTTAATTTGTTTTGATTAGGTATGTGATTATTTAGATTGGGATGTGGTTTATCTACTTTAGAAAGGATATTATTTTAATTTGTGACATGTTTTAAATGTTTTAATTATTTTTGGGTGGGTTTTGTGGGCTAATTGGGCTTGGGCGTGAGGCTAGCAACAAAACCAGAAGTACTGACACCGTTCGAACGCCTATTCGAACGCTACACGAACGCCCGCAATCTGTCTGACGTTCGAACGTGTTCACTAACGCAGCACGAACGAAAGTAGTGAACATGTGAATTTAATTCGATGACAGACTTATTCTGAATTTCCCCTTCCGACATTCGTTCCCGTGACTTCCGCAACCTAAAGAGTAGTGCCTCCGTACGAGACTCATCATCGGGACTTATATGCAAAATGCAGTGCCTACACCTTCAAAATACAAACTACAACTAAAATCCTTTCCTTTGAACAAAATATCTAAATCAGACACTAAGTGTGTCTGTGAATAATTCTACAAACAGCTTCAACTCTACGTTATCAACTAGGTGATTTCATCTCAATTCTCACTAGTTGTCTACTACAATATGCGCAAAGTGAGGTATGTGATTTTTTTTTTGCAACATCTTTGATCCATGTAGCGAGCTTTGGGCCAGTGACTCCCAAACCAGTTGGCTTTAGGGCACAAGATGTTAAGACACCCTTACTGACTTAATTACTCGGATCTCAGATGTTTATTAATTAAACTAACTCAAGCTTTCCCGTTTGACGCGAACAATCTCTGCTTACTGAGGCAAGACGCCCGGTTACTAAGTACTAGCTTGGTTAGTTTAATTATTTTTTTCATCATACCTCACATTATAAATAACTGTAGACAAAAACAGATATTCAGCCAAACGGTCATTCATCAACCACCGATTATTTCAACTAGTCACTTTGTCAATTCCTTATTATCTAACTGCTACAGAACTATTTTTTTATTGCATACGAGTATGGCCTAGATATGAGGCTCAAAATTAGGATAAAAGTGAAATTAACATTTATCTTTTTCAAAAACTTTTTACTAAGACAAACAATCCTATCATTGGACCATTTTTTGTTTTTTTTAAATAAAACATGCAATAATTAAAAACACACAAACATGCAAAACGAAACACAACATGCAGATAATAAAAACATGCAGGGTAGAAAAAATTTTACGGAAAAATATTAAACATAAACAACCCACACCCCCAAACCTAAACCTAGCATTGTCCCTAATGCGTAATAAAGAAAAATAAAGATAAAGGAATAATGTTACCGTGAGTTTTCAGTCCTCAGCTTCCTCATCGTCGCTACCGTCCTCATGTAGGTCAGGAAATTCTGTAATCTGATCATCCCTCATGTTGAGATGGCGAGCTATTTGTTGAAGCAGTTGCCTCGTGGCCAAGCTATCTTCAATGATGAAATCAATACGAGATTTCATACGTGCTACGCGTTGTGTCAGAGATCGTGATCGTGATGGTCTTCATGCTGGTTGAGGTTGCTGTGGTGGTACAGGTGCTGATAAGGATGATCCTGTTAGGGATATGCCCTCTACCCAACTTGTGGATGGGCTATATGTACATGTATTTGTAATATTTTCATTAATTAATAAAATGGAAATCTTTATTATACGTGTCTTACATAACTTATATGAATCATCAACACTGTAATAAAGCCCTTGGAGTAATAAGACGATGGCTTCCACGCCTTATGAGAATCATTACTCTTAAATGTTCATAGTCATAGTTTTGTGAATAATCTGGGAGTTCACAAAGCGGAGAGACTAGCATGATGATATGATCCGCCCTTAAGTGGGGTAGCCGATCTCATAGGCTACTAGCGGATATCCGTCCGCTTGGTGTATCACATGGATGCATGAGTTGCTCGTGTCCATCAAACTGACCGCCGAAAGTTTTCATATGGAGTGTTTATCCCATGTGTCTGTGAGAACTTTCATGTATCAATTATATGACTAGTCTTTTGACTTGAGGTCTTTACAATCTTATGTGTGGATCAAATAACTTTGACATTCTCCTTCCCAGGTTCAAAAGATCTGGTTATAAGGGTATGATTGGGTCATTTGTTGAAACACATGAAGTTTGTAAAGATACAACAGAGAATCGCCACTCTCTCGGATAATATTTTCTTATAAGAGTAGTATTCCAGTTCGTGGGTTGATATGTGTGATCAGTGCTTGAGACTGTGGCCACAGCGGAAGATTCATGACACTATCAACATCATACATTTGACCATATGGGTAGACACTTTCCGTACCCTACGTCAATAGGTGGGGATACAGTGAGGCGATAGACCGTATCATATGTACATCGCATACAAAATGGGTATATATATTTTTCCTTCTCATTTGGGGGCCTTGGCATGTTGCTAGATGTCAACCTTGGTCATTGAAATCGAACGACCATCTGATCGGAGGATAATTTATGTTCGATTAAATTATCACAATTCATTTCATCTCCAACTTGAGGGGAACCCAAAAGGTCACACACAACAAAGTCGAAATCAATGGTTAATAGTGCACAGTACAAATATAACAGCATATATGATTGCTGTAGGAATTGTTCATAAATGGTTTAATGTGTTTAATTATTAAACAGATCATTTATGAGAATCCATAGTGGCTTAGGGATTGGTGAATGACGATAGGGGCACTTTAGGAATTGGAATTAAAAAAAATTACTCACGTGAATAGTAAATAAAATTTTGTTATTTGTTTTGAATTCCAATTCGGCCCAAACTTTTATTGGGTTTTTATAATCTCATTAAACCACTAAATTAAGATCCAATGGCTAAGATTAAATTAGCTTTTATCCCACATCGGATTCTTAATTAATTTTGTTGTCTTTGGAGCACTATATAAACCCAAAGAATTCTTCACAAATATTTGCACCAAACCTTTCATATCTTGGGTTTATATAAGTGAGCAACTCTAAATTTTAAGAGTAAGCCACTGATTTTGAGGATCCTTAAGTCTAATTGACTAGAGGAACCTCGAGTTAAATGTTTTGAGGTATTTGCCTAGGCTAACACCAATGGCAAAATACTCGTGCACTCAAGGCATAGCCTTGCCGTTGAGTTTTGGCTTTGGTGTGTGCATCTTTGGAGGCCACACACTTGGGTGGCTCTTTGGAACGTGGAAGAGCTTGTTGAGTTCGAGAAAAGCTTGTAGATTAGAGGGAGGACTGTAGGAGTCTTCGGTTCAAGTAAGTCTTTTTCTTTCTTTATTTTAATTAGAGTTCTTATGATAGTTAGCATGTTTAGGTTTATGTTCTTTGCATGTTTTATGAGTTTTATGCTTAGAATATATAGTAACATGCCTAAGCTTGTAGAATAATCAAAAACATGGGTCTTGGGTAAAGAAAAAGCGGCATAATAATTTTAATTTCCGTTGCGCACTCGCGGCCGATTCCCAATAGATCTGACATGAGCATGCCTCTCTACTCGGAGTTGTTGGATAATACGAGCAGTTAATGCAGTGGTGGGCTGCATCATCGCTTCCCTTGGGTCCATAAGTACCATGGCCCGCGTGCATAAGGATGCAATTAAGCTACAGTATAGCAGGCCAGTTTATGTTGAATGTGCCGCCCAAGCTATATTGGCTGATATTAGCCCACCAATATCTATGGTATATCCCTCTAGCAGATAATATAACAGGATCATTCGTTCCTTAGTGACATTTGTAATATGGGTCTCTGGCAGCAGTGTTCGGGTAAGGAAATGAAACCAAACCCTGACATCAGGCTTTAGATACCTAGAACTCATCTTTATGTATTCCCCACTGCTACTCATTTCCCATGCAGCATTGGGGATGCAAATTTTCTCAGTGAGATGAGTCATGTCTAAATTATCCTTAGTTGCCGAATATTCATCCGCCTCCATATCGGGCAATGTTGACATGTGGCAGAAGGTGATTCACGGCTGGTGACGTGGTTGACAAGTGGCTGACACGTGGATGACATTGCCCGACATGTAGTACATGGTTGATGCGGTCCAATTGGATGATGCCACGTGGCACGCGTAGTGTGTCGGCAGCATGACACGTGGCACGATGTATTTTAGAGGATTTGTTGAAATGTTAACACGTGGCAGGTGCATGTTAGCAAGTGCGCAAGCTAGTAGACTTCTATGATTTTGACACGTGTTCAGTGTAATTTAGTATCTGGCACATGTTAGCGGTCGCGACGCTGAAGTGGTGAGCGTCGCGACGCCCAAATGACTATTTTGCCCATTTTTTCGGAAATAATAAAAATTAACTAAAAAAATGATGATTAAGGAAGAAAATACCGAAATCGCGATGTCAAGCCCCAAATCTGAATGATTCACGTACTTATGGAGGATGGGTGAGTGATTTGGTGAGAGTTGGTGTTTGGGGGAAAGAGAAAATGAAAAAAATGAGAGAACCGACTTAAAATGAGAGAAAAATGAGGGGGGAAATGGAAGATTTGGAGATTTAATGTGTTTGATTGAGAGATTTGAAGGTGAAATCGAGTTTTGGGTGAAGGAAAATGAAGAAAATACGAAGATTACTAAAGAAGATGAAGAAATAGAAATGAAAAGAAGAAGCGGCTGCCACTTATTTAAGGTCTGATATCACGGTCGCATCGCGATGCGCAGTTTGTTCCTGTGTCGCGACGCGTAGCCCAAAAGTTGAGGGTTCCCTGTTTAGGTCAGTGACTCGCAACACGCTGGGTTTTACGTGTCACGACGCGAGATTGTTTTATTTATTTTTTTCGACAAAATCGAGTCCTTCGATAAATAAATCCACAGAGATGCGTATCAAGAGTTGACTCCTTATTCTGCCATTTTTTCTGGATTGAACTTTTAACTTCATAATTTTGTCAAACTTTATTCCGTGAAAACCCAAATTTTACTAGCTCGCTCTGCTTAAAATGCTCCGTCTGTATTTTTCCCTGCAAAACTAACACACAAAATTAACAAATTCTACAACATGTATACACAATACTGAAATCAAGTCGCATGGGTTGCCTCCTTGCTAGCGCTAAATTTTACGTCTTCAGCCAGACGTGACTGAAGTCCATTCGTCAAGGAGGTTTCAGCGTCGTTTTCGACATCCGAGATAGGACAATCCCGTGTGCGTTTCTTTTGAAGGGTCTCTTCCAATGGTGAGGTGGCCAAAAGAATCTTGTTTGACTCGGTGCTTGCGCAATCTTCTTAAACTTTGTCGCTCCAGTGATTCTTGAAAAGAAAGAAAGAAAATCAGGAGGTCTCGTATGATGCTTTAATTGGAATGAGAGTGCCATACTGTCAAGCTTTTGGGCGGTGTCTCTGATTTGTACTCCCCAAAATATCGATGTTTCTCCTGAATTCATTGGATATTCAATAAGGTCATACACTTGCTCCTCTATATGCTCTGCTTCTTGCTCCACCATTTCTTCACAGATGTATTTTAAGATTTCCTCATTTAGTTTTTCATCTGTCATCTGTGAAATGCATGCTCTATAAGTGTCAACTTGAGGATGGAAAGATGTATCTGATTTTAGGTCCTCATCCTCTGTGGTTGATTTAACTGGCTTAGGTAGCTCTTCTTCAAACATCATTGCAATGCATGCTCCAAGAACTTCATTTTAAGGATACAGAGTTTCATCCCCATTTGCTAGTGCAGTTGGTACAAACCGCTCTGCTTCTTGTTCCTCGTCAGAGTCCAAATAATAAAAATCAAATTGAGACTTTGTTGGTTTGGGCTCTTGAACTGATACCTCAGATTCTTGATACTGCTCAGCCTCTTCATCTTTTATGGTGTCATTGTGAAATGCTTGATACTCGAAGGCTTCATCAGTGTCATTTGCTCCTTGAGATATGTAATTCAGGTTTTCTATTAATTGTCTAATTTTATCTGTCATTCTCTGTATGGATTCCGCTTGACTCTGAAATTGTGCATCAAATTGAGCTTCCCGTTCCTCGAGCCAGTCTTTGAGAATGTGAATCAACTGATATTCCTGTGATGGTTCTGGTTCTAGATGAAGATCGTAGGTGGATGGTGGATAAAATGGAAAAAGTGGTTTTGTGAAATATGTTGGTTCTTCATTCCTTGAATTATTCTGAGAATTCGGCCACCCTCCGAAAGGTATATGCATTGATCTCTCGGGTGGTTACCATCGCATATTTCACATCTTCCCATTGCGTTCTGTTTAGCAAATGTAGTATTGCTTGGTTCTGACATCCAGTGATAATTGTTGGGCTGGACAATAGGCCTCAGAAAACCGGACTGTTGCTCCCTGATTTGGAGTGTATCTTTACCTTGTAAAGCTCGTAATTCTTTTATCACCCAATGAAGATCCATTTTCAACCACCTGAAAATTATAGAAAAAAATAAAAATTACAGATAAAAATAAAGAAAATTATATACAAGTAAAATATATAGCTTCAAAATTAATAACGCGAGAAAAATAAGTCCCCAGAAACGGCGCCAAAAACTTGATCGGTGAAATCACACACATAACGCAAGCGCACGTATCGCTCAAGTAGTATAAAAATATCGATCCCACGAGGACTTAATTCCTATTGTTGTTATTAATTATTGATACTATTTATTTATATGTATCTAATTATAGGGAGAATAGAATGATTACCGATTGATTGGTTGAATGTGGATTTGCTAAATAAATAGAAACACAAAAGAAAATACTAAGGAAAATAAACAAAATACACAAACATCTAGGTTTGTGATTCCAGACAATATTTTTCTAATGATGAATTGATTTTCTTATATATGTGTAATAAATCAACTTGTTAACCTGGAACACGAAGATATGCAAAAGCCTTTGTCGATGGTCAGATGCAAATATCCAAATAACCTAATTAATCATATGTCTATGTTAACTAGATTACCTGAATTCATTAAGTTTAAGTTCCAATTATGGCTACCCACGCCCGACAGGTATATGTCTATCCTGTAAGGAAATCTATTAAGGATTATCTATCTTTAAGGGAGATTGTAAGCTATTGAATTTAAGGCAGAAACCTAGAATCCTTTTTTTCAAGTTCATTTTAAGTTTACCACGTCAATCTTATTGGTGATCAGGCAACAAGAAGCATTAGGCTTAAGATTCAATAATAAAGTATTACCCATAATATAATTAAATTAATTATTAAGCATGTTAATATTGTGTTTCATCACTTCTCTAGAATAAAAATAAAATATTTGGGTTATGGGATCCACCTTTAATATTTCAAATGTAGAAATTTCACTTTATCATAATATAGAAATTGTAAGTGTTACCAATTAAGTCGAACCAGCCATAGAGGTAGTGTTATTATTTGTCCATAAACTAGCCATATAGGCGGTAATCATCTGTCACCTAAAGACCGACCATATAGGCAGTGTCACATTATGTCAAATAAATAAAACTAGCCATTAAGGCGGTATCAACTTTAATCCATATTAATAAATTACAATTTTCATATTATAAATTAAGTGAGATTAATCTACCTTATCATATTAAAGGTTTCACCCTTCTCCTAGCGGAAATTAACTACTAAACATAAAAGAAAGTAAAAACCAACAAACTATTATTACTAAAATTAAAAATACATAATTAAAATACTGAAAATAAATACAAACAATATGCAATCCCTAAATTCCTTATAGAAACCTAAGGAAAGCATGAAGAAAATGAAACGAAATCAAATACAATATTATGTGGAATCACAAACCTAGATGTTTGTGTATTTTGTTTATTTTCCTTAGTATTTTCTTTTGCGTTTTTATTTACTTAGCAAATCCACATTCAACCAACCAATCGGCAATCATTCTCTTCTCCCTATAATTAGATACATGTAAATAAATAGTATCAATAATTAATAACAACAATAGGAATTAAGTCCTCGTGGGATCGATATTTTTATACTACTTGAGCGATATGTGCGCTTGCGTAACGTGTGATTTCACCGATCAAGTTTTTGGCGCCATTGCAGTGGACTTATTTTTTTTACGTTATTAATTTTGAAGCTATATACTTTACTTGTATCAAATTTTCTTTATTTTTTATCTTTCATTTTCATTTGTTTATTTTATTTTCAGGTGGTTGAAAATAAATCCTTATTGGGCGATAGAAGTATTAATAATTTTAAGAGGTGAAGATACACCCATATCACGGAGACGCAGTCCGATTTTCTGAGGCCTGTTGTCTAGCCCAACAACTATCAGTAGATGTCAGAGATAAATAATACAACATTTGCTCAACCATTTCAAAGCAGAATAATAAGATGTGAGATATGTGATGGTAACCACCCTAGCAATCATTACACATTCATCTACAATTCATGGTGGCAGACTTATCAAAGGCCTTCATATACAGAACCATCATATTTCACTAAATCTTATTATCCATCATCAACCTATGATCTGCCTCAAGAACCAAAACCATCAGAGGAAGAATGGTTGATGGACATGCTCAAGAAACGGGAAGAACAATTTACTAACATGTTCGAGATGTTCAAGAAATGGGAAGATAAACTTAATGCAAAATTCCAGAGTCAAGCAGTAACCATACAGAGGCTGACAGATCAAATGAAACAATTAATTGACAACCAGAGCTGTTGGGTTCCTCTAAGGTCCCAATGATCAATTCAAGCATAGAAACATATGTGAATACTCAAAATAAATATGGCGAAATCATACTTATATTGATCGGTTGTGCGATGCGTTGAACAAAATTCCTCCAAGCTCCCTTGAAGCTCTCGTTTTATCCTTGTGGTGCTCGGCAATGGGCTGATTTGAGCTCCAAGAAATTCGGCCATCTCCAAGCTCCAAGCTTTCGAATGGTGATTCCAAGCTCACGGGTGTTGTTCCCTATCACCTTCGCAAGACTCCTAAAGCGTGCTAGCACTCCGGAAATTTTGTAGGCAAAATTTCCCTTTGTTCTCCTTCAAGTCTAGGCAGAAACCAGAAAAATAGAAGAAGAACTGCCCCTTGGGTGTGAGAGAGGAGAAGTGTGAGAGAGAGAGAGAGTGTGTTTTTTTGGTTGTTGGAAAAAATGTGTATCTAATACACAAAATGAAATTCTAAAATTCATTTACCAAAAGTCAAAGCATTAAAGCTTTGCCAACTACCACCACCAATCACAATGTCATGTTGTCATATCACTCAAAGTGATTAGACATCACATCAATTGATTGACTAATGATTTGACACTTGATGTGACTTGTGGGCAGCACTTGAATTCGAAATGCGAGTGCGCCCGCAAACACTCCCGGGCTCGGGTTCGCTAATTCCAAATTAATGAATTTTCCGTTGCGACGTAATTAAATAATCATGCCTAGTAAAATTACTATTCACGTCATCGGTGAATCTTCGGGAAGCGACCCATGAGATCCCCGAATATGTTTGCAGTAAATTCGGTCGTCGGATTATCCGAACACGTACGTACCTAGTACTACATTTGTACCGATTTATAAGACAAGGTTGGCTTCTAGCAAAGCACCATGCCTACCCAATTCTCCAGAAATATCCTTACAGGAATATGTGATCTATATCAGGCGTAGTATACGTAGTATTGCGTATATCGATCCAATATTGAATGTCACGTGCAAGGCCTGGGGCTGGAAATGTGTCTGCCCCGTACGAAGCACATATCGGATCTCTGGTAACTAGTCTCTATAATCGGATAAACATGACCTAGTCATTTTATCCCGATGACCATACGTGATCATCATCTCCACTATGACTGGAGTGATACTTCCATCTCGACATCACACCCAATACACTACGATTCTCAATATACCCAGAAGAGGCGTACACAGAACCTGTTAAAGCCCTAGACGACCTAAACCAAAGTACATTGATTGTCGCAAGTATTAGCGGTGCAAGTCTCAGGTTAAGACCAAATACACCTACCCTAATTCGGACTTCCATAGACACATAGTCATACTACCAATGGAATTCCGAGGGGTCTATCCAGAGCAAAGCTGTTTTCCGTACCATCGGTAAAATACAACCTCCTACTACACTTGCATGAGTATCATATACCCAAATATATGAGAACTATGTCGTTATTCCCTCACAACGCGCACAAGTGTAATACTAGTATATTCCGCATTATCGATGTCCAATCTCGATAATACTACGACTAGGGATATTTAATGATTAAACCTTTATGGATTGATACTGTCTCATATCTTACCAATCTGGAACTAATCATATGGACCTTCTATCATTTATACATCTTGGTAATCTAATTACAAATAATAGAAGAGAAATTTCCTTTGTCACATAGTTAATTTGTACAACAACACCATGATCTGTACAAATAGTGACGCTATGGGTCATAATTGTCCAACAATCTCCCACTTGGCCGATAGCCAGTCACTCAAGTGTCTTACACCCGAACTATGTACGGTTCGCTCAAACTTCTGCTGAGGAAAAGGCTTTTGTCAGCAGATTTGCATGATTATCATCCGATGCGATTTATATGATCATCACATCGCCACGATGTATGATCCGAACGAATCAGATGAATAGTCGAAGTATATATCTGGATGGTTGATGAGACCATTAATTCTTTAGCCTGCGTTGTAGCCTAGCTCATCTGCTAATAGAATTATATCTAATCTAATTAGATTTATTATCAATCCAGAAGGCTTTTATTGCTGTCTCAGCTGTAGCAATAATCCACTTTGTTGTTTATTTGGTAACAGTATCTTGCTTGGAAGATTTACAGCTCACTGTTCCGTTATTCAAACTTTATAGTACCGTTATTGCGACTTATAGTCATTATTATCGATTTGGAAACTTGCAGCAGTGAACCCAGTCGCTTCAAGTTCTCCTTCTCCATAGTTTAAGATAGCATCCTTAGTTCATCTAAGATACTAAAGCATGTTCTTAACATCAATCCAATGAATATCACTTGGATTGGCCTGATTGTGACTCCATATGCTCAAATCGTATGAGACATCAGGTCGCGTACATTTATTACAATGTACAAGTTCTCGGAGAGTATTAACAACTTTAAATCTATCCCATTAGATCTTTATTCCTAGAATAAAGGTTGTTTCTCCTAAGAATTCTACGGAGAATTTTCATGAAAGCCAACCTTTCACCGATGGTTTTATGGGAATATCATTTCCAAGAAATGACATATCATCATTACTTAGGACATTCACTGTCAGTGCGCTCCCACTAACCTCATTATATACACAAGAATCATTTTCATTTTGAATTAAATCATACACCATTGTGATTACATCAAAATGATAGTTCCAAGAACGCAATGCTTGCTTCAATCCATACATGGATCGAATAACCTGCAAACCTTGTTTGCTAGTTTTGATATGACAAAACCATCAGGATGTTGTAAACATCCTCCAAAAGGTTTCCGTTAAGGAAAGCGGTTTTGGCATTCAGCTGTCATATTTCATAAATGAAACATGCAGCATCAGCAAGCATTATCCAAATGGATTTAACCATGGTAACGAGTAAAAGGTTTCGTCGTAATCGACACAATGTTGATAAGATACCTTTTCACTACAAGTCTAGCTTAGTACGGTGGTATGTTCCCTTCCATGTATGTCTTCCTTGAAGACTCTATAGTACCAATAGGCACAATGCCTTGCGGTACATCAACTAGTGTCCAAACTTGGTTGTTATACATGGAATCCATTTCGGATTTCATGGCACTTGCCATAATAGGGAGTTGATACCTGACCGGCGTAAACACACGCGTATATCAATCGCACGTATCATTCAAGTAGTATAAAAATATCGATCCCACGAGGACTTAATTCCTACTGTTATTATTAATTATTAAATCTATTTATTTACAGATATCTAATTGAGAGAGAATAGAATGATTACTTGATTGATTTGATTGATTGTAGAATTGCTAAATAAATAAATAAATAAAAAGACAAAAGAAAATACTAAAGAAACTAAAAAAAGACACAAAGATCTAGGGTTGTGAATCATTCTAATATCATTTAAAAGATGAAGTGGTTATTTCATGTTTGTGTAATAAATTAGTTTACTAAACCTGGAACACTAAATTATGCAAAAGCCTATGTCGATGGTCAGACGCAAATACTCAGTTTAACCCAATTGAACCATATGTCTATGTCAACCAAATTATCTGGATTCATTAAGTTTAAGTTCTAATTATGGCTACCCCCGCCCGACAGGTATATGTCTATCCTATAAGGAAATCTATTAAAGGGTTATCTATCCTCAAGGAAGATCGTGGGCTATTAAGTCTAAGGCTGAAACCTAAAATCCCTATGTCTAGTTCATTTTAGATTTACCACATCAATCTTATTGATGATCAGACAACAAGAAGCATTAAGCTTAAGACTTAATAAGTAAACCTTTAAATTACCCAAACTATAAAATAACCCCTTATAAACCGGTGATATTAGAATTTATCACAACCCCAGATAACTAACACATAACTAGGGCTAGTAAAAACTTAAAAGTAAAAGACATAAAGTAAAAATGCTGAAAAGTAAAATAAAATAAAATGCTAAGGTAAAAGGAATTACTTTTACTATTTAATATTTTAGATATTTCCCATAAAATAATATATAAACTTGTGATAATATTACCAACCGACCAATCTGGCGGTATCCTTTATTAGTCAGGTTTAAACCAGATTAAAATGAATTACCAACCGACCAATCTGGCGGTATCCTTTTTAGTCAATATTTTAAATAGTGAATATATTATTTTTAAGGTAGATTAATCTAAATAGTAACAGTAAAAGAATTACCTTTCACCCTAGCTGGGGAAGTTACCTCCTCATGGTGAATAGTAAAAACTGTAAAAAGTAAAAAAAAAAAAAGTAAATTACTATATTAACAAAACGTAATTAAAATTATTTACAAAACTAAAAACTAAAAAAAAAACTAAAAACTAAAAGAAACTAGAGAGAGAAACTCTCTCTTTACATCAAAGAGATAAGAGAGAGTGGTGCATCTAAAACTGAAATCTCGAGCTCAATTTATAGGCGCGGATAGGCATCTGGCATCGCAACGCTGAGGCCTTTGGCGTCGCTACGCCAGCTTCTGTCGACGTGGCACGCTCTGGTTCGGCGGTTGCAGATTCTGGATAAGATGATAAGGTGACACGTGGCGAGGTTGTTGGAGACTCAATTATTATGACACGTGGCGGCTTCTGATTGGTCGGTTAGATTCTTATCCACCACATGTCAGATAAGGATTAGATAGCCAATAATTGATGCTGATGTGGCGATGACGTGGCGGTGACGTGACGACACGTGGGAAAGAGACTGTCGGCACCGAAGGATTGCAACACGTGGCACTTCCTGATTGGCTGATGATGACTTGGCGGTGAGGTGGCAGTTTGACTTGGTCAACCTAGTTATGTGGCTGATGACGTGGCAATGACATGGAGTGACATGTGGCACACGTGGCAATGATGACTGTCGGCACCGTAGGATGATGACACGTGGCACGGCGCATTTTAGCAGATCGGTTGTGATGGTGACACGTGTCACGACGCACGTTAGCAAAGTCAAACTTTTCTCAGATTCTGATTTGTGGACCCGGCGCACGTTAGCACTGTTCGGCGCATGTTAGGCGTCGCGACGCAAGAAATTACCAAAATGCCCTTTTCGTCCAATTTTCACTGTTTTGGCCCAAATCACCTCCAGAATGTCCTAAAACTTTATTTATCTACAAAATAACACAAAACACATCAAAATATTCATAAAACTTAAGAAACTATACAAAATATTAGGTTAAATAAGTGGGTAATAGTGATAAATGTACCACTCATCACACCCCCAAACCTAACATTTTTCTAGTCCTCGAGCAAAACACAAAATAAAATAACATAATAAAATTTAACTAAGCCACTTTCGTAGGGATCACGGTTGCATTTAGTGTATGCAACAAGCCTTTAAACCCCTAGGTGTCCCTAGTGGACGAGTTGTAGTCTCGTGAGGGTTTTCAGCAATGCTAACCACAAATATTTTATAAAAGTAAAAAGGTAGTGAAACTAATGCACACAAAAGCAAAAAGTCAAGAGAAAAGAGAATAAAGAAGTTAGTAACTAATCAGGTGAAACTTCTACTCCAAGTTACTAGTTGTTTTGTTTCATTCTAAATTACAGAATAAGTAAATTCTCCGATTATTTTTACCATTCTTCATATACACAGCCAACAAGATATTAATCAACTCATTTTTTCCACAACAGTCATAAGTACAGTTGATAAGAGAGTAATATTTTAGTCCTAAAGTTCTATCAGATTTCACACCTTTTGGTAGCAATGGAATAATTTTTCTGATTTTTCTGATTTTTTCTTTGATTTTTTCTTTATTTTTTATTTATATAAAATATCTTCTATCTATGTAACGGGTGTTGGGTCGGTGGCTCCCAAACCAGTTGGCTTTAGGGCACCAGGTGTTAAGACACCCCTACGGACTTAATTACTCAGACTTTAGATATATATATTTTTGCAGCATCTTTGATCCATGTAGCGAGCTTTGGGCCAGTGACTCCCAAACCAGTTGGTTTTAGGGCACTAGGTGTTAAAACACCCTTACAGACTTAATAACTCGGATCTCGGATTTTTTTTTTTACTCCATCACTTTTTGAGATGCTTCATCCAATTAAACTAAAGCACTGAATATTACAAACTTTTCAATTTTAGCTCATGTCCATATGTTACTATGTATGTTGATAATATCTGCTAACTAAACATATGAAGATCCATTTTAGTTTGTTTTATGGAGAATTTACAAATTAAATAATTCAAAATGAAATAAACAAAAATTAACTTGTTTCAAAATAAGTTTGAGATACGTCTCAGGAGTGGAAACTCCTTACTCAGCTATCTCTTACCAATTTCACATTTTTAGTCAAAATAAAAACACAAAAACACAAAATATTTTTTGCAATTTTTGAAAATTTTCAATTTTTTTTGTATTTTTCGAAAAATTTTGGACTAAAAATAAAAACAACACACAAACTAAAAACAAGGTACTGATCAACTAATTTCCTCCCCCAAATCTAAATGAGACATTGTCCCCAATGTCTTAAACAGTAAAAGGAGAGTTGAGAAGGTCGTACTTGGTTAGCTGAAAATCTACTGGAAATTAAAGGTTAAGATCCAGATTAATCCGACGCCTCTTACCACGATCGTCCTCGGACCAATTTATCTTTGAAAGGATAGGGTCAACTTGTGGTTCATAGGCTAAAAGTTGGTCTATTAGATCCGGAATAGTTCTGGCAGTAAAGAGGAGTTCTTTCATGGGTTTTGACACGAACCCATTTCTCCGAGCATCATCAAGAAACACACAAAGAAAATCATAAAATCCATCAACATTAAACAGTCCAAGCGGTTTCTAGTGTATGTTCAGGTTCGCCCAAGATAGAACTATAAAAATTTCCTCCAATGTGCCCAAGCCACCTGAAAAAGTGATAACAGTTCCCGATGCTCCCGAGATGCACATAACAGTTCCCAGATACTCATTTGTGCACTATATCCCCCTCAGTATTTTCTGCAGTCTCAACCACTTCTCTACCATCTGTCAAAACTTTCTTACCCTTTTCTGCCACATCATTGTAAAAACGACCGATGCGCGTCATTCCCCTTACTTCTTCCTCATCACTGCTAGAGAAATCAAGCCAAAAGTTTTTCCCCTGCTCAGTCTCATCTTCACTAGTACTATCCCAGATTCCAAGGCAAAAGGCTTGAAGGTGAAAGGATTTCAGGACAATGTCTTCTGGGAGGCCAGAATTGATCATATAGGCTGGTGGTGGTACGGCACGGTAGTTGGGTAAGGGGTTTCTGTGTGTGTCGGGCTGTTCTGTTTCTGGGTCAGGTATTTTCTTGGAGTCTATCAGGTTTTGGATTTCATGGCGGAGTCGGGCGCAGTTGTCGGTGTCATGGCCTTTTGTTGGTGATGTGAAAGTGACAGTAAAGGCTTAGGTTATAATGTGATGGTAGGGGATTGGGTAATGGTTTGGCTTCCAAGGGTTTTAAGAGCCCTTGCCTCTTCAGTTTCTCTAGCACCTTGGACAGGGACCTTCCCAAGTTGGAAAACTGCCGGTTCCGGCTAGCGGTAATCTCAGCAGAAACGGGCTTTGTTCCCGATGTTCCCCCAATGGGCCTCCTGTTCAGACCATAGAATTTTCTGTTTTCCACCTCTTCGTCTTCAATGTCCATGACAGTCTCCCTCAACTGCCGAAAGTCTGTAATCATGGAGGTCATCCTCCTCAACTTGCTGTAAATGGAGGGTCTGGTGCCCTTGATAATCATTTTAATATGGTCCTTCTCTGAGGGCCTAGTCTGCATCTTCAACAACTGACCCCTCCACCGGTCCACATACTCCTTAAAACTCTCCTCCGCTTTCTGCTTAACATTCTCCAGATCATGGAGTGACAAATCGATCTCTAGGTCAGTGAAATACTGCTTCAGGAAGGCATCCGCCAACTCCCTCCAATCTTCCTTCACTTTCTTCTCCAAACTGTGGTACCACACCACGGGAGCTCCCTCGAGCGACATTCCAAACATTTTATGCACTTGGCGCTGAGAGACAG
Organism: Zanthoxylum bungeanum; assembly: GCA_019454045.1. Taxonomy (NCBI): domain Eukaryota; kingdom Viridiplantae; phylum Streptophyta; class Magnoliopsida; order Sapindales; family Rutaceae; genus Zanthoxylum; species Zanthoxylum bungeanum. The sequence goes on along the minus strand of SKCR01023394.1, from coordinate 4,970 downwards.
CCAACTGAACTCATGACTGATACAAAATGTCGGAGATGCACCCTTGGATCCCCATTCCCGTTAAACTTAGCCATATCAGGCATCTTGAACTGTGCCGGCAACTGTTCCTCGAAAGTCAGTGTGTCATAATCCAGCAAATCCTCATTCTTACCCCTCATCTTGCGGTACCTGACTCAACCTGATCCCGAAGTTTCTGTAACTCTGCCTGAGACCCAGATAATCTGCATGCTGCATACTCTGCCATATCATCATCAAAAGTGGGGATATCATCCCCCAACCCATTCGGAGGCTCCTCACGCCTCACATTCTCAGAAATTCCCCCAGCACGGGGCACAGCCATACCAGCCACAGCAGTAGTCAAAGCTTGCAACTGTTCAGTGACCTTGGCGAGACTGTTCTCTAACTGATCCATACGGGATACCTCATTACCAAATTCACTCATGACTGTTACTGTTCTTTTAATGAGCCTTGTCCCTTCTCTAACCCAAATGGTATCTATGATGTCTTTTTAAGACATAGATGGTGTTAACATGATATATGTATGTATGAGGTGCACGAGATGCATGTAACATATATAACAAACTACATTAACTAAAATTCTCAAACAAATCGGCCCGTTATCATTTTAGAAACTTTCAGGCTAACTGTCATAGGAGTGAACTCGTCCTAGTTTAAATGGCCCAACAAGTTCACATCTCATGGCAAGGAGCCCAACTGAATCCAAATGGTAATGTTCCGAACACAAGCACAAAGTAGCCCATCAACACTTAGAAGCTTTTGGCCCAATCGTCATAAAATACGTTGTTGTCCCAGTTTAAATGGCCCAATAAGCCCATATCCCATGACAAATGGTCCAAATGGATCCAAACGACGATGTTCCCAAACACAAGCATAAAATAATGCAAACATAAAGTAATTGTGGGAACACGGAAATCTGGGGTGACGCATGCTGTCCTGGGTTCGCGGCCCGGTCGGGAGTACGGAGTAGCCACGGGGGACTAAACCGGAGAATAATGGAGTCGCCACCCGGTGTGAACCGGGAAAATGAAATTTAAGGCCGCACTCACCCCTCGCAAGGGAAGACCTCAAACCGTTGGGTTCGGAATGGTCCCTTACTTATGCCATTTGTAATGAAAGGATTTACATAATAATTTAATCAGGCTTAAGTAACACTTATTCCTAAGAATATCATGCTTCTATATTCATGGGTACAAAATAACACTCATACATACATTTCACATATATCTCATATCTAATAACACATGCCTAAAAATACCTCAAAGTAACAATGAACATACAACTTCATTCAGCATATCATATTCATGAAAACACAAGCATACATAATATCCGCAACAGCATACATGTGAGCACTTTTCCAAGTGATACGTGGAATTGTATCCCAAGTACAGACCGCATTACCGTCCATTCGGAATCGGCTACGGAATTTATGTCTGGGTTTCCATCCGATATATCACAAGAAATAATAATCCAAAGTCGTCATGGCATAGGCATATGAATCGTAATGCGTTAAATCAAGACTAAGGCAAACGACGCAACTAATGGAATAAACATGCTTTTCATTATTATGTGCACAAAGATAAGAATGACTATGTGTGGTTCCATAAAAAATCACCAAAGAAACAATTATATGTGGCATGTGATGAATATGTCTCAGTTCAGTGTGTTCGCGTTCGTGTAGCGTTCGTAAACGCGTTCGAACGGAAATGAAATAGAATGCTCACGTTCGTATGGCGTTTGTTAACGCGTTCGAACGGAAATGAAACAGAATGCTCACGTTCGTATGGCGTTTGTTAACGCGTTCGAACGGAAGTGAAACAGAATGCTCACGTTCGTATGGCGTTCGTGAACGCGTTCGAACGGAAGTGAAACAGAATGCTCACGTTCGTATGGCATTCGTGAACGCGTTCGAACGGAAGTGAGACCTGATGCATGATAAGGCAAAATGTATGCGCGTTCGAGTTGCGTTCGTAAACGCGTTCGAACGGGAACAGACCTGATGCATGAAATGGGACGCAATATATAAACAACAAAATAAAGGGGCGCGGCGAAGTACTGCCGTAAAGGTGGCCTTTTGGGGCTCTTGGTCTCTCAAGAGAGGACCTTTAGACCAACATACTAATCCCATGCGCGTCACATCACACATACAAAAATAGAGCCAATCATATCAAAACCAAGTATGCCCGATTGAACACATCTTACATCCAATCCGAACACACATCAACCGGCGCGGCAAAGCATCCTGGTAAAGGGTTTTAACCCCTCGCCATAAGGGATCTTTCATTCCACTTACTAAGCCCATGCGCTTGATTGAACCATGCACAAAAAGATAAAGTCAATAATATCAAACTAAGTATGCCCGATTAAACGTATCTTGCATCAACGTCCCGAACACACTCAACCGACGTGGCGAAGTAGTGTCACAAAGGTGGCCTTTTCGGCTCTTCGTCTCTCAAATAGAAGACCTTTGGACTAACTCACTAAGCCCATGCGCTTGATTGAATCATGCATAAATAAACAACATACAGGATTCAAGTGACGAAAAATAAACAAACCCAAGCAACACAAGGCAAAAGATAGTGCCGTTTACTCAAGCGGTACGTGGAGTTGTGTCCCGAGTATAGATCATATTACCGTCCATTCGGAATCGGCTATGAAATTTATGTCCGGATTTCCATCCGATATACCGCGAGAGTTAACACATTTCTCATTCATCCTACCCACAACACACATCATACATAAACAGGATTCAACGAATAAGTAAAATATAATCAAAATAAATAACAAAAATCACGTAGAGATGGGTGTGAAAAGTACCCCTCAGGTCTAACCTTTTAAGCCGTCTCGGACTTGCGTTTCACGAAGATCGGAAGGGGTAAAGCTCCGCAACTTTTCTGGTTACTGGTTCAGCGTCCTAGCTCACTGCTTTGCTGTTTTGCTTGCGGTTCGAACTCCGTTCTGCTCCTGTTCAGCCTCTGTCTTGCTGCTCACTGCTCGGGCCCCCTGTTTTAACGTTTTCAATGAACTGTTCCAAGTTTGCGTGGATTCTTAGTGTTGTTGTGTGTGATTATTTTTAAGATTATCTATGCAGTTTTTATGTTACTGTTTTTAAGGTTTTTAGGGACTGTTTTAAGAGGATTTGGGCTGCTGTTTTAAGGTGATTCAGGGGCTGTTTTGAGTGTTTGTTATGGGGTGTTTTAGTGGTTGTAAGGGCTGTATGGGGGGATGTGTTCTCGGTGCAGGAGGGGAGTGTTTTGATTTGGCTAAGGAGGGTTATTGCTTGTGGGGGTCTCGTTATGGGAGGATTGAGGCTCTTGTTGTCTCGGCTATGGAGGGGGGGTTTAGGGCTCTTTGTTCTCTTTTTTGTGTATATGTGAAGTGTCTTGGGCGTGTATTAGAGAGAGTTGGGCGTGAATTCTATGTGTCAAAAGAGAGGATGGCTTTGGTTAGGGGTTGTTTATATAGAAGATGTCTAGGTTTTCTTCTTGTCTCACAAGGAAAGGATTTTTTTATTCAATAGGATTTCCAAGAAAGGTATACATAAGATTGAGAGGGGACAAAATATTTTAAATTAGGAAGTTGTAATATTAATTTTTGTTGGTTTAGGAATACAAATATTTTAGATTGGTAATTATCTTATTAGATTAGGAAGATTATATTTGATTAGCTTAAATTGGTTAAGATTGATTTTAATTAGGCATATCTTCTTTTTTATTTTAGTTTAAGTTTGGTAAATGTTTTATTTAATTGGTAAATGGTTTTAATATTTTATTTAATGTTTAATATTTAAATTAATATTTATTTATTTAATTTGGGATGTGTTTTATGGGCTTTGGGGAGCTAAATGGGCTGGGGTGTGAGGCTAGCAGCAAAACTAGAATTACTGACACGTTCGAACGCTTCCTCGAACGCGACACGAATGCCCGCAATCTGTTTGACGTTCGAACGAAGTAACGAACGCAGCACTAACGAAGACAGTGAGCTTGTCTATTCTGAATTTCCCCTTCTGATATCCGTTTCCCGCGGCTTCCGTGACTCAAAAGGTAGTGCCTCCAAATGAGACTCATCATCGGGTTTCACATGCAAAAAATACAATGCCTACAGTCGCCCCCACTTTGATGGGGCTTGTGCAGTGTGTGACAGTGACAGTCCTATCAAAGTCTATGAAATGCATTTTTTTACTTACCTGGCTAGCTAGCTGTCTCAAGCTGAGCTGACACTGAAGTGGACCTCGATCCTGAGACGCATCTCGATACTGCTGATGATGTGGGCCTCGCCTGCAAAATGATGTGATGTGGAGCTTCGCTCCTCAGCCGATATGGGCTTCGCCCCCAAGCTGACATGATGTGATGTGGAGCCTCGCTCCCCAGTCGATGTGGGCCTCGCCCCCAAGCTGGTACAATGTGGAGCCTCGCTCCTCAACCGATATGGGCGTCGCCCCCAAGCTGATATAATGTGATGTGAAGCCTCGCTCCTCAGCCGATATGGGCTTCGCCCCCAAGCTGATATCGTGTGATGTGGAGCCTCGCTCCTCAGCCGATATGGGCTTCGCCCCCAAGCTGATATGATGTGATGTGGAGCCTCGCTCATCAGCCGATATGGGCTTCGCCCCCAAGCTGATATGATGTGATGTGGAGCCTCGCTCCTCAGTCGATATGGGCTTCGCCCCCAAGCTGATATAATGTGATGTGGAGCCTCGCTCCTCAGCCGATATGGGCTTCGCCCCCAAGCTGATATAATGTGATGTGGAGCCTCGCTCCTCAGCCGATATGGGCTTCGCCCCCAAGCTGATATCATGTGATGTGGAGCCTCGCTCCTCAGCCGATATGGGCTTCGCCCCCAAGCTAATATAATGTGATGTGGAGCCTCGCTCCTCAGCCGATATGGGCTTCGCCCCAAGCTGATATCATGTGATGTGGAGCCTCGCTCCTCAGCCGATATGGGCTTCGCCC
>SKCR01023393.1:0-99418 GCA_019454045.1 Zanthoxylum bungeanum | reverse complement strand
ATTCAAGCCTTTTATTCGCAGACTCCCGGAGTTTAAATTTTGGTAATGGAAATATCTCATAAATGCTTCTAATGTTGGCTGGTGTTTTACATTAGCTTGGAAATTTTTCTGACATTTTGGTTCCAATATTTTATAGCCGATGCAGTGATGCTTGCGGTCTTGTTTATTAATCGATATGTTGCAATACTTGGAAGTATCTCAACCTCATTGTTTGTTTAATATTATTTCTTGTCAATCATTAGTTAAATAGATGTGTTAATGCTGTTTCAAGTATCTACTATATCTACCATATATGACAGGTTTATGCAAAGTCAGCAAACTTCATTCTGTCTTTAATTTCTAACTTGAAAAATGTTGCAAATTTTTAATAAAGCATGGTGATTCAGCTCACGTTTCTTCTCCTAAAAGTTTCTATGTTGAATGTTAATATAGAAGATGAGCTCTCGTTGGGATATGAACTTTTAAATACGTGTATGTTTATAAATGGTTGATTTGCTATTACACATTAATTTACACCTCACTTTTCTTTGTCCTGAATGTTATTATACTGGTGAGTGTTTCTCCCCTTCTCTCTTATCTTTTAAATTCATGGATATGCTGGCACTTTACTTATTAGTTTAATTATTCCTTTTTGAGTTATTGCTTACCTTTCTGGTGTTTGATTCTCTGATTGCTGTTTTAGAAATTAATATGAATCCCAGATACATGCTTTTGGCATTGGCCTGCTTCTTTAACGGGTGTTCTGTTCTAAGGTTGGTGGTTTGGTTACTGTCGCAGTCTTAGGTTTATTGTGTATATGTTGCAGTGTTTACTGGATGTTGCTTCTCTTTTGAAGTAATTTCCTACTAGTTTTTCTTTTATATGAGGCGCTGGCATTTTTTTCCTTTGAGACGAACTTTTGATGCAACACATAAGTCAATTGTATTTTGTTCATAGCTGTTGGATGCCTCATGGATACATATTAGTAATATGATATTTATTTGACAAATAAATTATAAATTACAAATGCATTATATAAACCATCAATAAATTATAAATTACAAATGCTTTATATAAACCATCCTTGTCTGACTTTGAGATGATCTTATGTCATTCTATATTTTGTTAACCACTGTTATATTTCTTGAGACACCTGGATTCTGGAATCATGTGATTTAGCAAGATGAAATGTATGACTCCTGATAATAAGGGGATAGGAATTTCTTGTTTACTGTGACTGATCACAAAACTTCTTTCTGCTGTGGTTTCAGGTACTCCATGACCAAGGCTTTCTGCATTGCATTTCTAATGACATTCTTTTCTGCATTTGATGTTCCTGTCTTTTGGCCTATATTACTTTGTTACTGGATTGTTCTGTTTGTTCTCACGATGAGACGCCAAATCGCACACATGATCAAATACAAATACATCCCATTCAACATTGGAAAACAGGTATGCTCCAAGTAATTGAATATTGTGGCCGCATAACTTCTTATCACCTACTTCTCTGATGTTAATAATCTGGTTGGTCTTTGACAGAAGTATGGTGGTAAGAAACCTTCAACAAGTGGCAGTGGCCCCCGTGTGGACTGAAGTACAACTTATTCATAGAGCAAATAGTGAAGGACCAGATGGGGGAAGAGCGTAGGTTATGGGAAGATATTATAATTGATTTTTTTTTCCTTTCAAGGGGATGAATTTGATTATTATAAATATATTAGACAAAAGTTCAATTGCGCATAAGTGCTAAATGTCTTAAATGTTGCAGACGTGAAAACTTTAATGTTTATACTCATGTTCCGACTATTCAATATAGATTAGAAGACTGTTGGCAATGTAATTGCATGACCCCTTGTAACGAAGATTTGATATGAAATTTTTTTCATTCGTTAGTCAAGTGTAATAAGTTGTCGTCCAAAACTTCATCATCCCACAAGTTTACTGGCTGATAGCATGAAATGATGATTTGTATTGTGTACGGTGTGTTCACGGGTCCGGTTATTTTTTTTTTAAAAAATTCTTAAATCCAATCTGGTCGGGTCATGTCGGTTGGAAGACCTGAAACCCGAAATTTGAAAGTGTAACCCATTTTGGTTAGGTCGGAAAAATACATGATATATATTTTTTATGATATAATTTTGATAGGATTTGTAGTTAAATCAGATTATGATAAATTAACTACAGAAGAAAAGGAAAAAATCATCAAATGGTGCTGGGTCGGATGAAATTCGATTTTTTATATTGAACTCACTAACGGGTCGGATCTGAACTAAAATTATTTTTTTATTTTATAAATCCGACCGAATCAGGTCGTGGGTTGATCCGATCCTATAAAATGTAGGATGCATTCTATATGAAAATGCAGTTTGAAGTTCATACAGAATGTACAGTCTTTTTCTTATTTTTAATTTTTCATTCTTTTGTCGTTATTGAGGCACAGATAAACTTCCATATTGTGTTGGGAAAATTGCTAACTTGGTTAATTTTCTGAAAGTGAAACCATCAATTTATGACAATTGACTTTTTTTCCCCTTATTAATAACAGTAATTTTGTCCTCAATGAGAAAATGTCGTCTTATATTTCTTTGAAAAAATATATTGATTCTTTAGATGTTTTTAATGATCTCATTGAAATCTTTGTGGATGTACCATTTCGGTATTAGGAATTTCGACAATTTATGGAAATTTATAATAATGAATCTTTTTTAACCCAATATTCAAGCTCAGCTCAATTATCAGAAGAATCAGGCTCAATGGAATCAAGAATAATAATTGTTGACGGCGGATTTTGGTCTCAGGGTAATATTGGAATATCACTCCCGAAGAAATCCTCCCTCAATAGTGAATTTGTTTGGTTATGGGGGACCAAAGGCAAATTTAGCAAAAGACAGATAAACACACCAATCAACAAGGAGTTTTAACGTGGTTCGGTGGATTTGGATCCGACCTACATCCACGGACACAAAAAAGATGGTACTTTTATTACTCAAACACTCTTCTCAGATCTCTACAAGTCAGAGCTTGAAGATTCAGATCACTAGTTTTGTTGGTGATTTGATGATTTTGAGGATGCCTTTTACACATACTATGCTCTCCTATTTATAGTAATACAGAAATCAGACTCCTATTTGCATAAGAAATCCTAGTTGAACTTAGTCTCTTCTCCTTGCAAGGATTCCTAGTCCGATTCTCCCTTCTCCTTTCTTATTCCTTTTTGGATTCTGACTTCATTTCCTTGTGAGGGTAGGATAATCTGCTTATCTTATCCGTAAGAATAGAGTGTCGTCATCTTGAACGCGTCTCTCCGTATGGTCGGTCTTTATGTGGTCGGTCATGACAGTCTTTATGCTGAGAGTGTTCCTGCCGACCTTAAAGTGCTCGGTCATACGAACCAAAGTGGTCGGTCTTCACATGTTGTGGTCGGGTCGGTTCTGATGATCTCAACCAGCCAGGAAATTACCCTTCTGTCCTCGTCGTGCTGTCTTAAATGTTATAGTGCCTGGAAACACCATCAACATCTGTCCCCTAGTTCTCGGTTCCAACAAGCGTGCAAGTTGGTGCCGGGAACTACATAAAGAAGGTGTTTCTGACTTGCTCTGTTGGAGGTCGGTCTTGGGTCGAGAAATGCTTTGTTGCTTCTTTTTAAGCGTTTCGTCTCGAGACACGCAATCAGTCACGTCCGTTTAAATGCCTATCAAATCAACTTTAGGGTTTCTTCTAATTTTGACACTTGTCAAACATCCGCCGGGTTCCCGCCAAAAGAGAGGATGAATCGACCGTGCAGTGGCGTCTCCACAATGGGCTGATCTCAACCGTCTGTTTGAACTTGGGAGACCCCTTTTGCAGTCGACACTTGGCTTTCATCCGGGCTCTTCCTTAGATCCAATGGTCACGAGCGTCTTTGCCATGACTATAAAAGGGCGAGGCTTTCACTGTTCAATCTTTTTCGGCGATTTCTTCTTCTTTTCTGCAAATATCTCCGTGATTTTCCCAACTCCGTGCTTCCGAAGTTCAACCGTGGTCTTTTTCTTCCTCTGTGCTGTGAACATAAGGAACGGGCACACCCGTACTGAACAACCTTCTGCCTTTTCTGAGAAGATCAAGTAAGTCTTCTGAACGACTTCTGCCTTTTTTGTGTTTTACGAATCTGTGTTTGCTAGGAAAAGATTTGTGGTTTGCTGGGTTCTGCTTTAGGGCACTTTTAGAGACCATCTGTTTAGCTAACATGGAAACCGTGAGTAGTTTCTTGTAGCCACAAACTGACTTCCCCTTCCTTCTTTGTTTTTCTGTGGGTGTCAGGGATGTCTGACGGCAATTCCTTCCCTGAAAAGCCTGCTGATATCTCGGCTCCCCCTGCTGAGGAGCTCTCCTCGGGCTCTGGGGCACCTAGTGTAGAAGACCTTGACACTACCCCTACTCCCTCTGAGATTGAACAAGACTCCTACCATCAGAGGGTTCCTCGGAAGGACCCGGAGCCCGGTGAACTTGGGTCGTCGGCTCTGGATATGAATCGTCCCTCCAAAATAACTGAGGATGATCTTGCGCTGTTGCGGCAACGATACGACATCCCGATAGATATAGCCCTTGAAGTTCCCGGCCCAATGGATCGTGCTAGTCAGCCTGATGAGGGCTCGGTGGCGCTTCTTCCTGTCTTTTTTGAGTGTGGGCTACGGCTGCCGATGCAACGTTATTTTGCTTGGATGCTGGCCGAGATGGAGATTGCCCCTTGCCAATTAAGTTTGAACAGCTGGAGGATTCCGGCCGGCATATATGTGGTCTGGCACCGGGCAGGTTTAGGTGTACCTTGCTTGGAAGAGGTGAAGAGGTTATTCCGTTTGAAGTCTAACCCAAAGACTCACTACGGTTGGTATTACCTCTCTGCTTACGATAGCTCGTCCAACCTTGTCCAGAAACTCCCCGACTCCAACAAGAATTTCAAGGACCTTTGGTTCTGGCCACTGGGGATTGGGGTCGGGTCCTGAGATCGTTTGAGGAGGACGTCTCGGTTCCGGACATCTTCAGGGCTGGAGGTTAGGAGTTTAATACCCCTTCTTTCTTTCTTTATTCCCGTTCTTAGTTTCTTAGGTTTCTGATTTCTCTAGTTCCTCCCAGCTTGTTGGCGAGATGCTCCCAAGGTTTCTCGTCAGGTTCGGAGGCGGGTACATTGGGCTCGGGGGTATGCTGCCCACTGGAGGAAGTTGGTCAACGATGCGGCCTTTGTTGAGTCAGGCCTTATTCAGACCGTCCCTCCGGAGGTCTCGGGTCGGATAGGTAGATGTCTGACGGCTGTTTTTATCATGTGCTTTGTATGCTCGGGTTCTTGACTGCTTCCATTTTTTTCCTTTTTGTAGGCATGTCGAAGAGGCCAAAGTTTCTTGAGAAGTTGGCCGGTACCATGAAGAAGGCCGGCCGCGCTGATGTTGGAACTTCCCGAGCACATCCTGACACTGCTGGGGCTGAGCGGACGTCTCAAGGAGTGTTCAGCCGGCTGCTCGGAGTCTCTCTTCTCCTGGTGCACAATCATCGGGGTCTGCTCGTCTTACCAGTCCGCCGAAGCCCTTAGGAAGAGGAGGCGTCAATTTGGGGCCGAGGAGACCGAGCTGGTCCAAGAGGAGGAGGAGGTCCTGTCCCGGGCAAGAAGAAAGACGCTCGCCGGGGCAAAAAATCATCCGTGGGCTCCTCAAAAAAGCGGAAGGGTTCTGTAACCCTCGGGGTGGATGACCTGGGAAAAGCATCCGGGAGGCCACTTCCCATTTAGTGCCGGCCTTCAATGAATTGGCCGAGGTGATTCCTCCTGAGGAGGTCTCGAGGTATGAGGATATCTCGCCCGAGGCTGTGATCACCGAGATGAGCTCTCAGATGGCAAAGGTAGTTTTATTCTCTTTTTCTTTTCTTGATTTTTGGTTCTCGGTTTCTTTATCTCGTATTTTGACTTTCTTTGTTTTTTGTGCAGGCCACTTACCTCATGGCGAAGAACAAGGACCTTCTTTTGAGCCTGTTGTCCGATGGTGGTCAGGCTCAGAGGCTTCAGAATCATCTTACAGAGGCGGAAACAAGCTGGCCGACCGGGAGGGGGTGATTCAAAACCTTGAGTTGACAGCCATTGAGAACTTCAAAGTTAACAAAGCTCTTAAGGCTGCTGCTGCGCTGGAGCGAAAGCTTGCGGACAATGCTCGGGAGGATTTGAAGGCCGCCCAATCTGAAATTGGCGTTTTGAAGGCCAATGTGGCCAGTGTTGAAACCAAGTTGAAGGCCAATGAAGAGCAAATGGCGCGGGCCGGGATGACTTTGAGAGGAAAGAGGCCGAGCTTGAGGAGAGAGAGGCCGACCTTGAGGCCGAGAAGGAGGCTATTCGTCTAGAGGGAGTTGGTGACTGTGCTGAGCTGATACCGATGGTGCTGCCAGGTTTGAATATGGATCCTATTCATGCGGCTATCAGATCATTATTGCAAAGGGGATATCTCCGAGGAGGAGTTCCAGAAATGGCTCCCTCCACCCTGCCGAGGAGGTTATGAATCCTGATCCGATTTCGGTCGTCCCGGCTTCTGGAGATTCCCAAGAAGGACGATCTGATATTCCAGCCTCCGGCGAGGACTGCCTTGAGATCCCTCCTCCCGTCCCTGAAGTAGAGGTCTCCCGTGCAGCCGAGGATGAAGCAGTTGTTCTTCCTCCCGAGATCGAGCCAATCCTTCCGTTGTCTGAGCGAGCTGAGGAAGAAATTCCTGCCCCTGTGCGGGCTGAATGAGAAAGGGTAACCCGACCGGGGCCCTATGTACACTTACATATTTTTGTAATAAAACTTTAAGTTGTACTTTGACATACATATATATGTATCTTATGTTTATTTCGTGTCTCTCTCCATTTTTTTTTTTGTTGTCCGAACAGTATGAGACCCTTCAGGGGTCATCATGAACCGGAGGGGTATATCCTGACCCCGAGCTGAGTGAAAGACTTGGGTTCTGGAGGAATGTTACCTCCCCAAACCGAAAGGAGTTTGACTCGGTGGGACATAGCCCGACCCCGAGCTGTGTGAAAGATTTGGACCTGGGGGAATGTTACCTCCCCAGTCCAAAGAAACCGACTCGGTGGGACGTAACCCGACCCCGAGCTGTGTGAAAGACTTGGACCTGGGGGAATGTTACCTCCCCAGTCCAAAGAAACCGACTCGGTGGGACGTAACCCGACCCCGAGCTGTGTGAAAGATTTGGACCTGGGGGAATGTTACCTCCCCAGTCCAAAGAAACCGACTCGGTGGGACGTAACCCGACCCCGACCTGAGAGAAACCAAGTGACCTCGGCGGAACTAATCCAGCCCCGGGCCGAATAAATAAGTGGCCTCGGCGGAACGAATCCAGCCCCGAGCCAGGTAATCCAAGTGGCCTCGGCGGAACGAAATCCAGCCCCGAGCCGACTACCCCCTGGGTTTATTATTCAGAAGGGAAGTGAATCAACCTACCGAATCTGGCATGGGCGTCCCTCTGTCAGATCGGCAAAAACAAAAACAAGATTTCTGGAAATAAAATTAAAAGGTGGGGGTGACATAGCACCTATCCCAAAAAACGTTTTTGCAAGCATAAACAACAACTATGGATGCCTCAAAACAGCGTCCCGTCTGAGGTTTCCAAAACACAATTCTGAATCTTTCAATTCAGCGTCCCGGCGAACCAGGATTCGGATCAAAAAGAGCGTTTGATTGGTAAGGGCACATCCTCTACACGTCGGTCGTCCACTGGGGAGCCTGTGTATTTCATGAGGGCTCCTCCTTACCACGCTGGAGTAGGCACACGCTACAGGGGCTCAACGCATCCCCGTGCTGTGCCTCTCACGGATCCGAGTGATGAATGGATCAAAGAGTGTCCGGGAGGCTAAGGGCATATCCCTCCTTAGGTCCGGTATCACTGGAGCTAGCAATCGTCACGGGGGCCTCGTCACTCCCCGTGCTATGCTTTCCCACAGATCCATTACATCGGGTAAATGAGGATCAAAGAGTGTTCGACACATTAAGGGCATATTCCTCCTTATGTTCGGTAACACTGGAGTAAGCAATCGCCACGGGGGTATCATCCCTCCCCGTGTTATGCTTCTTACGGATCCTATGCGTCGAGTATGTCCCTAAGGACCCCGAGCTGAGATGGTTCTGGGGGAATGTCCCGTCCCCAGACTAATGATTATGACTCGGTGGGATGTAACCGACCCCGAGCTGAGATGGTTATGGGGGAATGTCCCGTCCCCAGACTAATGATATGACTCGGTGGGACGTACCCGACCCCGAGCTGAAAAAGGCACTTGGACCTGGGGGAATGTTACGTCCCCAGTCCGAAGGGCTGACTCGGTGGGATGTACCCGGCCCCGAGCTGAGGTGGACTTAAGACGAATTTCTCCTTAGTTTTGGATTGTTGCATTGAGTATGCCCCCAGAGCTATTTTGCAAACTTTTATTTTTTAGAAGAGCGGATAAATAAAAGTTTTTATTGATACTTGGGGACATACTGCCCTTCTTACAACTCTCTGTGGGCCATTTTGAGAAAGGCTCTGTATTTGAATTCCTGGCCCTTGTTCGTAAGCGGATAGAAGGAAGGAAAAAAGTCTACTGAAGTAGGTTCTCAACATCTCGGCGTTCCATGGCTTTTTCAATCTTGTGCCGTCCAGCGTTCTAGGAGGTACACGCCTGGCTTCACCACTTTTACCTACCTTGTAGGGGCCTTCCCATTTGGCCCCAGGAGCCTTCCTCTGCCTCGCGAGTATTTAGGGTGACTTTCTTAGGCCCAGGTCGTCTGGGCCTCTGTCTTCTTCTTTTTCCCCTGGTTCCTTTGTCGTTTTCGACTGTCTTCTGTGATGCATAGAGTTTCTCGTGAGAGAGTTGCGAAGTAGCTGCGAGCTGTTTTCTGGCTTCCGCACACAATTCCAATCCCTTCCCGAGTGGGGAATTTCAGTTTTAGGTGGTAGCAGGACATCGCGGCTTTCGTTTTCATCATGAAGGGTCGCCCGATGATGGCCTGGTAACTGCTCATGCAGTCTACCACAGTGAAGTCTGTCATGATCGTCCGGGTCCGGGGATGTGTCCCGACAGTTATTGCCAACTGTATTCTTCCTAGTGGGATAACGGCTGATCCTCCGAAACCGTATAAGGAGTGCTATCGTTGGTCAGGGTTGCATATTCTACCCCTAGGTCGTCCAGTGCTTCTCTGGAAATTATGTCAACTGCGCTCCCGGGGTCCACTAGGATTCTGTCTACTTCCGACCCGCTGATGACTGCCTTGATTATCAATGCATCGTCATGAGGGAAACTTACTCCTCGGGTTATCCTCATCAGTGAACATTATTGGTACCGACCGGCCCTTCCGGTTGCCCTGTGCCTTGCTCTGTTTCTAAGACATCTGGTCCTCGGGTTCTGCTGTAATCTTTTCTTGACCGGTTAGAGTTTCCGGCCAGTGTTCTTCCTCCTGCGATGATATTGATTTGGCGACCACGTGCTCTTTGTCTGGCCGTCATGACCTCGTGGTCAATGTATTTGTTGAGATACCCGTTTCGTGCTAGATCCTCCATTTGCTCTCGCAGATCTTTACATCTGTCTGTTGCATGTCCTTTGGAGTTGTGGTGTACACAATAAGCCTTTTGGTTTCTTTTGTCCGGGGGGAATCTCCTTTGGTCGGGTTCCACTAAGAGGCCTTTCCCCTGGATCTCCATGACAATTTGCCCCAGTGGTTTCTTTAGGGGAAGTATGCATCTTCCCCGACCACATGGTTTACTTGGGTCGGTGCCCTTCTCTCTTGATTGTCCCGGTGTAGTGGTTTGAACTCCTTGTGCTTCGGGAGTGGTCTTCTGGATTCTCTTTCTGCTCGGCGGGGGGCACCCTCCCTTGCGGTTCTTTCTCTAATGGTGTTCCCTTTTCGGGATACTTTTTCCTCGTTCTCCAACAAAACAAATTTTCGGGCTACCTCCAGAGCGGTGGCGTAGTCCGGGCTGTCTTGGATCCTTAGATGGGTCCATAGCCTTCCGACCTTCAAGACTCCCTTCAAGCTTTCCAGGGCCTCGGGGGATTCATACCCTCCGACTTCGAGTACCATATTATGGTATCTTTCAATAAATATCTTCAGAGGTTCATCTTCTCCTTGCTTCATAAGTCTTAATTCTCCAATCGTCTTTTTGGGGACGCAAGCCCCTTTAAAGTGTCGAATGAATGACTTCTTAAGTTGTGTGAAGTCTCTGATGCTCCCCGGAGCCAGGCTTCTGTACCATAGGATGGCGGGTCCACTTAAAGTTAGGGGGAACACTTTGCAGATGGCATCTCCTACTACTCCCTGGACTTCCATCAACAAGACAAAGCTTTCGATGTGTGATTTCGGGTCAGAGTGGCCTTTGTAGGGTGCCATGGTCGGCATGCTGAATCGCTTTGGGAATCTTGCCGACCTTATTTTTTCCCGCGAGGGGAGATTCATCTTTGCCGTCCTGGACATCCCCTCTGTTTGCATTGGGATATACTCCCCATTTGATCAGCTCCTCCCGTAACCAAGATTTCATGTTGCTATCTTTGGTTCCACTCTACCTCCTGCGGTCTTCTTTCTTTCTGTTATCCCGGGGGAGGTGCTTCTCGTGGCCGGTATCTTCTCGTACTCTTCGTCATATTCTTTCTCCTTTCGCCGGGTGTTGCGAAGGCTATCATAGGAGGGGTCTGGTGACGATTTGTCACTCTCTTCCTCCCATGTGTCCTCGGTCCGGGAATCTCCCTGGACCACTACAGATCTCACCCTGTAAGGGTCTCTCCTCCGGGGTCTGTCGTCCTCACTTATATCGACAATTCTCTTTCCTTCTGCTATGTCGTTCCTTCGTCGGCTAGTCCCGGCCTCGAATTTTCCATTGTGTGCTCCTTCTATTTTTCCAATCGGTCTACTATGGTTTTTAGCAGAGTTTGGCTTTCCTCCCTTTCTTTCCTAAGGTTCTCCTCAATCTTCTCCATCCAATCTGCAGCCGAGCTCCCTGATGGTTGGTGGCTTCCGTCTTCCGCCATTGTCTCACTACGCGAGTTGCTTTTTGTTGAGTTCCCCACAGACGGCGCCAACTGTTGACGGCGATTTTGGTCTCAGGGTAATATTGGAATTTCACTCCCGAAGAAATCCTCCCTCAATAGTGAATTTGTTTGGTTATGGGGGACCAAAGGCAAATTTAGCAAAAACAGATAAACACACCAATCAACAAGAGTTTTAACGTGGTTCGGTGGATTTGGATCCGACCTACGTCCACGGACAAAAAAAGATGGTACTTTTATTACTCAAACACTCTTCTCAGATCTCTACAAGTCAGAGCTTGAAGATTCAGATCACTAGTTTTGTTGGTGATTTGATGATTTTGAGGATGCCTTTTACACATACTATGCCTCTCCTATTTATAGTAATACAGAAATCAGACTCCTATTTGCATAAGAAATCCTAGTTGAACTTAGTCCCTTCTCCTTGCAAGGATTCCTAGTCCGATTCTCCCTTCTCCTTTCTTATTCCTTTTTGGATTCTGACTTCATTTCCTTGTGAGGTAGGATAATCTGCTTATCTTATCCGTAAGAATAGAGTGTCGTCATCTTGAACGCGTCTCGCCGTATGGTCGGTCTTTATGTGGTCGGTCATGACAGTCTTTTATGCTGAGAGTGTTCCTGCCGACCTTAAAGTGCTCGGTCATACGAACCAAAGTGGTCGGTCTTCACATGTTGTGGTCGGGTCAGTTCTGATGATCTCAACCAGCCAGGAAATTACCTTTCTGTCCTCGTCGTGCTGTCTTAAATGTTATAGTGCTTGGAAACACCATCAACAATAATTATCTGCAAATAGTTTCTCCAAAACAAAAAAGTTAAATATGTCCCAATTTTCCTCCATTATATAGCAGTTTCGTCCAAAAACAAGTGGAGAATATGAATAGCAGTTGCAAAAGAGAAAGTTGAGGAACAATTGTCGGACATAAAGGAAAAAGTGGAAGAATGGATGCTTGCAGGAAGTGACAATTGCATGAAGTTAAGAAGCAATTAGAGTAAGTTATTTTCAGGAGCTATAAAAGCTAAAGAGGAGCCAAGAGAAAAAGCCCTCACCAACAATTATCACAATAACAACAGCAATCCAAAAATCCTATATGTCTTCTGCATTAATCTATTCCAATAGTTAATTTCCATTCAAATTCATTCTCTGTATTAGTAATCTATTTCAATTCATGTGTAATTTTATATTCAGTAAACTTTCTATGTACCTAAAATTCAATTCTAATAAAAGTTTCTTTCTCAGCAATTTCCAATTTAGTTTATTTTACAGCATCTTCCTAAAATCTAATTGTTCATCCCTTTCGGAACTTAGAGAACCCATTAATTTTCACAATTGTTCTAATTAGAAGTCAGTAATTTAAGTTGAGGATCCGCTCCTCTGCACGCCCGTGCACTCTCACCAAATTTTTTTCAGAGCCAATATATAAAGTGACACACCCGGTGGGATCCACTAGCAGGCCGCCAAAGACAAAGTAATTTTGAAAAAGATATTGTTGTAGGAACCACTTTCCTAGCGCAGCGGAAACATCTTAGGTACCCGAGATCGGACTTGAAAAATTTATTGCCCCTCCCTTAGCTTGGCCGAATATGACCAGATGCTTCACTGGAATTTTGCTTCTGGTTTTGACAAAATTTCAGTCCCGAAACAGCCCCCAAACAGTGACTTAGTTCTTGACTGTTTTGGACCCGAATATGCGCCCAACACACCCTTATAACAGCCCCTGATTTTCGTATATACCAGCAAAGTTTCAAGTATATTTTTTCTGTTAAAACCAGCCACAAAACAGTCTTAGAAACTCCTCCTTGAGTTCCCAATTTTTCTGAATTAGTAACAAATCAAACCAAACACAAAAACACAACTCTTAGTAGCGGCAATGAGTAAAATCTGCGCATTGCCGTAAGGTGTATTAGAAAAATATAAGATAGTGAATTTTCATTCGACATCAAAAGGCCTTCCGTGCTATATCTCGTTACCAACAGAATATGGTGTGGGCTACACTCACAAACAAATATCTAAACTCTTTAGAGATAAAAGTATTATTGCACAAGATTTGGTTTTGGTTTTTCTTGTTCTGTTTTTGTTTTTTTCAACTCTTAAGAGAATTCTTAGAACAAGAAAAAGGCGGATAGGGTTTGAATGAATTAGGTTAGGCAAAAAGAAAATCATATTTTCTTTATTTACCTAGGGTTTTTTATTTCCAAAATAAAACAAACTCTTCACTTTCCCATGTGTAAATTCAGCCAGTCCTAATTATTTTTACAAAAATTTCATAACATCAAATTTACTTTCCTTAAAGATAAAAGATGTTACAAAATAAATATTTTATCACATTTTTAAAGGGTTGTAACTTCCAAAACCAACCAAAGGTTTCTAAAATCCTTTTTTAAGAAATTCAAAATTTAAACTTTATTAAATTATATAATATAATTTAATAACTTATAATAAATAATTATAATATAATCATTTATTATAAAACCATATATTAAAATTAACATACAGTTTCATGTGTGACAAAATAATATTATTAATCACATTAAAAATATATATATTATACATATGTGAGTATATAATTGGACTATCCAATTATATTTAATCTGCTACAGTAAATCGAGCTAGTATGGGGACCGAGTGAACTTACGGTTCCGAGCTCCAATAATCCCAAAATATTTATTAAACTCTTAATTAAATATTCTGAATTATTAACTTCAGGGTATTACACTAAAAACCCGAAGCTGCACTCTAGTTGTCACAGATGGATAATTTGAGCCGAACCACGTCGATGTCCATCGATATAATCATTACAAACGGATTGGCCCTTCACGAGTATCTCATAATTAGAGCGGGGTCGTAATATCTGTTATATCCCTCTAATTATTTACCTTAAGTACCATTGATTCTCTAATGAACGATTTATTCATAACCATTATGAATGTTAATCTTTCTATTCGCAATATAAAGACTTGAACGCTCTAATCATTCAAGTATCTAATCAACCCTTAAGGAAGATACCCATATACTTCTAATCAATCGAGCGAGAAACCCAATTTCACCGGAAACCCGCTTTATCTATCGGATCGATCAAATCTAATCAGTTCTCACTCGAATTCTACGACAAGCACATATTTGACATACTAAAGCTCAAACAACTCAAATTATATCATTACGCTACTCTACGAAGCTATTGGAAACATCCAAATATATAGCGAAAAACTTGAAATTAACGACTTTTTACCGAGAACTCTTACCAAGATTTCGAGGATATATACGGACTCCAAATGATCCCTTGAACGCGCTGGAATCGACGAAATTCCGATCGGAGCTACTGTTCATGTAAGGGTTACTATTCACACATGACTTTCTTCCTCATTTCGTGTGATTTCGGGCATAAATCGGAGAAATTGTCACCACCAACTCGTAGTACTCGTCGAGGGCTTCGATTTGGCGGGTGGCTCGGGTCGTGAATAGAACCGACGAGCCGGGATCGACAAACCAACGGGGTATCGCTGGCCACCACATGGCCGGTCGGCTCTGGACGAAGCCGGCGGTGTCGGTGCGTACCACCGGGGGTGGCCGGATGGCCGTCCACCGACCACACTTCTTCTTTCTCTCTCCTCTCTCTCTCTCTCTCGTATTTCTTCTCTGGTTTCTTCCTTCTTTTTCATTTTATTTTCCTTTTTTTAAATGAAAATATAGCAATATAAAATATCACCACTCCAAAATTACCAAAATGCCCCATTTAGAAGGGTAATTTCAAAAATCAGCAATTTTGAAGCCATTCTGACCTGATGTTCTAAAAGTGTTCAACACGAAATTTATTCGTCTTGAAAAAAACGAGTCCGATGGTTCAAGAATAAACTCAATCGGAGTTCGTTTGCTATTCTCATTATCGAAACAGTAAACTTTACGCGTATAATAAAAATTGTGTAACTGATTTTTGAGACGACGCGTCTTCTAATGCGACAAATCTTCACTTTATATTATTCTGATCCATATATCATCGCTTGAAATCTTATTCTTTATTATCATCTTGTTCCGAGACTATAACTTCAGTCAGGGAACCTTCCAGAACTGTCCTGAAAATCTGGGATGTTACATTCACCCCTCCTTATAAAATTTCATCCTCGAAATTTCTCCGCCCTTATAATTGCCGATTTGAACCTGGTCGTATGAGCGGAAACTATCTTATTCTAAACTCCACGGATATAACTTCTCTGTTCCAACTATGAACTAACCATTATCTATAAACTAGAATCCATAACAGCTCATCTACGGCTTTAAACTGACTATACTGGTCTGGTTTTCATCTCTAACTATACTGATCTGGTTCTCATCTCTAGCTGTACTGATCTGGTTCTTATCTCTAATCATCTGGCCTCACAAGGGCCTTATACTGATACTATCTAATTCCTGTTAATTCTCTGATTTAAAAAACCATAAAAGTACTAACTTAATTTAATCTCCTCCGATACGGAGATAGCTAATCTATGCACATCAATTGAGTCACCCTTGGACTCATATTCAAGCAAGCAAGACACTGAATAATAAAATCATACCATATCAAACTATAATAGAAAGTACATACAAAGACCCATGTGGTCTTTACAAAACTGAAGACAATCTCTCATAGCCGGATCCCCACAGTTGCAGTCACTGACTTCTAGACCATGCTACTGACTCTGACACTTAAACCATGCTCTGATACCAACTTTGTAACATCCCACCTAAGCTAGGATGTTACCGGCAGAAGACAGGCTAATCCTGCCTCCATAAACCTCTAATTCTGACGAAATTTCGGCATGATGTATGCAGAACATCATGCAACCTGGCTTATAGCCAGCACCCTAAGACAACCTATTTATGCAAACTAAAAATATATGCAACCATCATATTGGCCTCAGGCCAAAACTCAATGAACAAAATGCAAATCACTTGGCCTCCGGCCAGAACCCAAAACAATACTATACTATTACATAATCCTTTAAATATGCATTACCGGTACAAATACTATGCAAGGGGTCGTGAGGACCCATAACTTGACCCAGGACTCAAAAACTCTCTTGAATGCAATTGGGGCGATCCAGTGTCTTCAAAGTCTTCACTGATGCTCTGCTGGCTCAGTAAGACCGCTACTGACCTGCAAAACTAGCAAACTATTGTGGTGTGAATCATAAGACTCAGTAAGTAACCATGCATGCATTCTAATAATAAATCTTCAAATAACATTTAAAACTTAACTTATATGATCGCTTTAATCATATTTGGAAAAGAAATCATCAGATTGATAAGTTAATTATCTTCCTTTACTCACAACTCGTATACTAAAATTTATCGTGAAGTCTTACCAATGTCTGATCTCTACCTCAAGTTTGTAGTTATTTATGTCCATTTCGTTATATTGATTGTCTTTGCTTTGCCCTTGTTTACCCATCTTAGTTCTGAAATTTTCTAACTTTCTTAACGCTTACTTTAACTTACCATGTATTTATTCTTACCACTGTCTGGTCTATCATCTTATATTCAAGTTCTAATAACAAAACTTACTAAGTCTTATCTTAATCGTTTATCCGTGATATATAATTCAGAATTAACCATTCCATTCAATAACATAACTCTTAGTTGACTTGTCATTCTTACAAGTTATATATACATACACAAGCTTTTACCTTCTTTGAAAACTTTCTTTGTAACAAATTTTCCTTTACCTATTACCTATGAACACCGCACACCTCGTACATATGCATTCCACCATACATGCAAAGCCATATATAAACTCCAAACAATCAAATCAACTTATCAACAGTTTATCAGGATTTCTAAATTGTTACAAGTTTAAATTTTATCAACTTGATATTATTTTTTCAATGTCAAACTTCCAATGTCAAACTTTCATATTTACTTATATACATATGCACTAATTTAATAGCTAACATCCAAAGCATACAAAACACATCATGAATACCGAACATCGTTAATAGCAAATACACTTCAACCACATGAAATATAATGGCAAACACATTTATTTTTATGTTAATTATCCATCTTTGAAGTATCAAACCAGCAACCCAAACAAATTGTCTTATGAAAACTGTATTTTTCAGAAATATATTTTCTTGTCTGAAAACACATATTTTTACTGTAAAACTTTTCTGAAAACTGTATTATGTCTAATAACTAAGAGCTTTTTCTATAAGACTAAGTTCTCTTGGAAACTCTTTTACTAATCCATTCTCTTTTAAAGAATCATATCTCAAAAGTCTGTTTCTAAATCCACAAGATATAAGTCATGATTTTTCTTTCCAAAACTTTTACGAAAATCATTCACAAAATCATATGTAAAATCATCTGTAAAATCATACGGTCAATCTGTACAATAATCCTGTGGTCTTGGGGCGTTGTACGCACAGTCCCCCAAGCCACTAAATGGTCAATCTGTACAATAATCCCGTGGTCTTGGGGCGTTGTACGCACAGTCCCCCAAGCCACTAAACCAGACAACAATGGTGCTATCTATAGGGAAGCGGCGCGAGTGCGCAGCGGAAAATAAAAATTATTATGCCGCTTTCCCTTTGCCCAATACCTAAACATGCTAACTATCATAAGAACTCTAATTAAAATAAAGAAAGAAAAAGACTTGCTTGAACCGGAGACTCTTTCAGTCCTCCCTCCAATCTACAAGCTTTTCTCGAACTTAGCCAGCTCTTCCACGTTCCAAAGAGCCACCCAAGTGTGTGGCCTCCAAAGATGCACACACCAAAGCCAAAACTCAACTGCAAGACTACGCCTTGAGTGCACGGGTATTTTTCCCTTGGTGCTAGCCTAGGCAAATACCTCAAAACTTTTAACTCGAGGTTCCTCTAGTCAATTAGACTTAAGGATCCTCAAAATCAGTGGCTTACTCTTAAACTTTAGAGTTGCTCACTTATATAAACCCAATATATGAAAGGTTTTGGTGTAAAATTTTGTGAAGAATTCTTTGGGTTTATATAGTGCTCCAAAGACAATAAAATTAATTAAGAATCCGATGTGGGATAAAAGCTAATTTAATCTTAGCCATTGAAACTTAATTTAGTGGTTTAATGAGATTATAAAACCCTAATAAGAGTTTGGGCCGAATTGGAATTCAAAACAAATAACAAATTTTTTTTACTATTCATGTGAATAGTAATTATTTTTTTAAATTCCAATTCCCAAAGTGCCCCTATCGTCATTCACCAAACCCTAAGCCACTATGGAACCTCATAAATGATCAGTTCAATAATTAAACACATTGAACCATTTATGAACAATTCCTACAGTAATCATATATGATGTTATATTTGTACTGTGCACTGTTAGCCATTGATTTCGACTTTGTTGTGCATGACCTTTTGGGTTCCCCTCAAGTTGGACATGAAATGAATTGTGATAATTTAAACGAACATAAATTATCCTCTGATCAGATGGTCGTTCGATTTCAATGACCAAGGTTGACATCTAGCAACATGTCAAGGCCCCAAAATGAGAAGGAAAGATATATATGCCCATTCTATATGCGATTTACATATGATACGGTCCCTCGCCTCACTGTATCCCCACCTATTGACCTAGGGTACGGAAAGTGTCTACCCATATGGTCAAAGGTATGATGTTGATAGTGTCATGAATCGTGCTAACCCAATAATCTCACATGATTCTTCCGATGTGGCCAGTCTCAAGCACTGATCACACATATCAACCCGCGAATTGGAATACTACTCTTATAAGAAAATATTATCCGAGAGAGTGGAAATTCTCTGTTGTATCTTTACAAACTTCATGTGTTTCAACAAATGACCCAATCATACCATTATGACCGGATCTTTTGAACCGGGGAAGGAGAATGTCAAAGTTATTTGATCCACACATAATTGTAAATACCTCAAGTCTAAGGACTAGTCATATAATCGATACATGAAAGTTCTCACAGACACATTGGATAGACATTCCATATGAAAACTTTTGGCGGTCAGTTCGATTGACACAAGCAAATCATGCATCCATGTGATACACCAAGCGGACGGATCTCTGCTAGTAGCCTATGAGATCGGCTACCCCCTTAATGGTAGATCATATCATCATGCTACTTTCTCCGCTTTGTGAACGCCCAGATTATTCACAAAACTATGAATAGGAACATTTAAGAGTAATGATTCTCATAAGGCGTGGAAGCCATCGTCTTGTTACTCCAAAGGCTTTATTACAGTGCTGATGATTCATATAAGTTATGTAAGACACGTATAATAAAGATTGCCATTTTATTAATTAATGAAAATATTACAAATACATGTACATATAGCCCATCCACAAGTTGGGTATAGGGCATATCCCGAACAATCTCCCACTTGCACTATAGCCAACTAGTATGAATCTGGACACTATACTCTCGGGTGTGCCTATCATGCTTTTGTTGAGTCAGCCCTTTAGTCAGAGAACCTGCAAGATTATCTTATGTGGATATTTTCTCTATAATAACTTCTTTTCTCTCAACAATCTCTCTGATGAGATGAAATCGCTTGAGTACATGCTTGGATTTCTGGTGGGACCTTGGTTCATTTGATTGAGCAATGGCGCCTGTGTTGTCACAGTACATCGTGACGCCATTCTTTATCGCGGGAAGCACTTCCAGCTTTATGATGAACTTCTTTATCCAGACTGTTTCTTTAGCAGCCTCAGATGCTGCAATATACTCGGCTTTAGTGGTTGAGTCCGCTGTAGTTGACTGCTTTGAGCTTTTCCAACTCACAGCACCGCAATTCAAAGTAAATAGATATCATATTTGCGATCTACTGTCATCCCTATCGGTCTGAAAGCTCGCATCACAGTAACCAATGACTTTCATCTCAGAACAATCTCCATATGTCAAAAACACATCCTTAGTTCTTCTCAGATACTTGAGGATTGTTTTGACAGCTGCCCAGTATTGCTCACTAGGATTTGCCTGATACCTGCTCGTTATGCTAAGAGCATAAGAGACATCAGGTCTTGTACATAGCATGGCGTGTACATGATCGATCTTATTGCTGAAACATAAGGGATCCTACTCATACGCTCTCTATCTGAATGAGTATGTGGACATTGCTCCTTAGATAATTTGATTCTATGACAAGTAGGTAAATTACCTCTTTTGGAATCTTCCATTTTGAATCTTTTCAAAACTTTATCTATGTACGTAGATTGAGAAAGTCCTAACATCCTCTTAGATCTATTACGGTAGATCTTAATGTCGAGGATGTAGGCTGCTTCTCCCAAATCTTTCATGGAGAAATTCTGAGATAACCATTGTTTGGTGGCTTGCATCATGGGAATATCATTCCCGATGATTAATATGTCATCGACATATAATACAAGAAATACAACAGCACTTCCACTACTTTTCCTGTATACATAAGGCTCGTCTACATTTTTGATGAAGTCAAATTTTTGATTGTCTCATCAAATTATATATTCCAACTTCTGGAGGCTTGCTTGAGTCCATAAATGGATCGTTTAAGCTTGCATACTTTATTATGATCATCCTTAGATGCAAACCCCTCAGGTTGTGTCATATAGACTTCCTCTACGAGGTTTCCATTAAGGAAAGCTGTTTTGACATCCATCTGCCAAATCTCATAATCAAAGTGTGCAGCTAGTACCAGCAAAATTCGAATTGACTTTATCATTGCAATAGGAGATAAGGTTTTGTCATAGTCAATTCCTTGGATTTGTCTATAACGTTTCGCCACCAACCTAGCCTTATAGGTTTGGATGTTGCCTTCTGCATCAGTTTTTGCTTGTAAATCCACTTGCAGCCTATGGGGTTTATCCCTTCAGGTGCATCTACCAAGTCTCAGACTTGATTCTGATACATAGAGTCTATTTCGGATTTCATGGCCTCAAGCCACTTGACTGAATCAATATCACGCACTACTACTTCGTCATAACTGGTGGGATCGTCATTATCAATTACCTGATCATGTTCCTCATCAATATGGAAACCATATCTTTCAGGCTCATGTCTTTCCCTACCAGACCTTCTGAGTTCATAACCTTGTGGTTGTTCCGTCGCTGCCCTTTTGAGGGGCATGGGGTTTAGTTCTATGATAGTTTGTTCTTCTCGTACCTCATCGAGGTCAAGTATACTCCCACTATATTTCTTGAGAAGGGATTCGTTCTCTAGAAATTTAGCATTTCGTGAAAATGTTCTTTGTTCATTTGGGACGTAGAACACGTATGCTCTTGAGTTCAAGGCATATCCTACAAACTTACATTTAACTGCCCTATTATCCAATTTGTTAGTTTGTCTGAGCTTGACATATCCGTCACATCCCCAAACTCTTAGATAACTAAGACTAGGACGTTTCCCAGACCATAACTCATATGGTGTTTGACTAACAGTCTTGGAAGGAACTTGGTTTAGTAGTAGTGTTACAGTTTCTAAAGCAAGACCCCAAAATGAAAGAGGTAGATTCGTGTATGGCATCATTGATCGGACCATATCTAATAATGTCTGATTTCTCATTTCGGAGACCCCATTTTGCTGTGGAGTTCCCGGAGGAGTCCACTGGGAAACAATGCCATTTTCTCTCAAGTATTCTTGAAATTCGTTGCTTAAGTATTCACCACCTCGGTCAAACCTTAGTGACTTAATATTTTTATTAAGCTGGTTTTCTACTTCAGCCTTGAAGTCTTTGAATTTCTCAAAGGCTTCAGATTTGTACCGCATAAGGTACACATATCCATATCGCGAATGATCATCGATAAAGGTAATGAAGTAGAAGAATCAACCTCTAGCGGTGACTAACATTGGTCCGCATACATAAGAGTGTATGAGTTCTAATGTCTCCGTTGCACGCTGTCCTTTACCTTTGAAGGGTAATTTGGTCACTTTACCAAGTAAACAAGACTCACAAGTTCCATAAGGTTTATATTTGAAGGGTTTGAAATACTCATCCTTATGTAGCTTAGTTAATCTTGTTTCATTGATATGACATAAGCGATTTTGCTATAGAAGTGAGTCATTGAGATTATTCGAGTTAACGTTGTATATATTAGAGGTTGAACATTCTTTGTTAGTTTGTAAGACATAGATACCATTATTCAAAATACCATCTCCATATTTTATTTCATTGAAATAAATAGAACATTCATTACAACTTATTAGGCATGAAAAACCTTTATTACATAAAAAGAAATTGAAATGATGTTATTTACTAGAGAAGGTACATAAACACAATCTTCTAAGTCTAAAACTAAACCATTCGGCAAAACTAATGAATAAGTCCCCACGCACAATGCAGCCAGTTTTGCTCAATTACTATGCGTAAGTCAACCTCCCCATGACAGAGTCTCATACTGTTTCTTAGGCCCTGCACATTGTTACACAAGTGAGTCCTACAACCGGTGTCAAGCACCCAAGTAGAAGGTTCAGAGTTTTGAGAATATTTTTCAATCATATACAACATACCTGAAGCATTGGGCTTCTTGGCCTCTTGGGCTTCCCTAGCTTCCTTGGCTTTCAAGGATCTGCAGTCTTTCTTCCAATGACCATTCTTTCCACAAAAGAAACATTTCCCATTTCCCTTTTTCTTCTCCACCTTACCATTGAGCTTTAGGTGATCTGGAGCCTTGGCCTTGCCCTTATTTTTCTTTGGGCCCCGTTGCTTCAGGTCCGTACCCGTAAGCATGACGGAGGTTTTAAGCTCTGATTTCAAGTCCTTCTCTGCTTGCTTTATCAGATTGTGCAATTATGCTAAAGTAGTTTCTTTATCAGACAGATGAAACTGCATAATAAAGTTAGTGAATTCTTTTGGTAAAGATTGAAGACTTAGATCGTGACCTATCTCATTATCCATGATGAACCTGAGGTTGGCCAATTTTTCAATGTGGCCAATCATCTTAAGCACATGTCCACTAACAGATCCTTTCTTATACCTTGTTTGTAATAAGGCACATGACACTTGGAATCTCACGGTATGAATGGAAGTTGCATACAACTCCTTCAAGTGAAAGATGATGGTTTGAGCATCCATATCTTCGTGAGCTTTCTGAATTTCATCCGACATAGAGCCAAGCATTATGCAAACTGCTTGCTCATTATCATCGACGTGTTTCTTCCAAGCATCAAATATATCTTGGTCAACATCTTCTGCGGGTTCAGGGGGAAATAGTCTTTCAAGAACATAGAAAATCTTTTCTTTTCATAAGACAATTTTAAGGTTTCTAAACCAGTCATTGTAGTTGTCCCCTTTGAGCTTATGCTCATCAAGGATGGAACGAAGTGATACTCTGTTTTCCATTTGAATGTTTGTGAAATATTTTAACCCACCTGTTAAGAGAAAATGTTAAAATTAGGAATTTGTTTTCATTAATGTTTCATAATAACATGGGCTTTTAATACCATGAAGTTGCTCTCACTCAATTGTTTTAAAATTTTAAGCAAATCGCATCAACCCCAATATGATGGATTTCTTATGGGCAAAGATCCCATTATCATCATTTCATAACTCTGACTAGGGCCAGTCGTTATAAAATACGATAATTAGGTAGGTTCCCAACCATTTATGATATAAATCACAATTCCTTGATCATTGGGTTGGGCAATCAAACATGACATAGCTTATGCTAGTCCTTGTGGACACCCAATCTTTACCACTAAGTTATAAGACCACGCCTAAGGGTCGCTGCGTCTTATGACTAAGAAAATTCAAACCATTGTCAATAGTACGATTTAAGGACAAATTGGTATTGGTCAGTCTGGTAAAGCCTAGTCCTGCCAATACGGTTTAAGCCCTTTGGGTCTATACTTTACAATGGGAGGCAAATTTTAGACTTAAATTATTATTGAGGATTTTAGCAAGTTTAAGTGAATAACTTTCAAATGGATTCCGCCATTGAAAATTCCCCAGATGGAGGGTGGATCGAACTCTCTTAAATACCCTTACCTCTTAGGCTCTTATTGCCTTGGTGACAGGAATAAACAATAGATCCTCCAAATTAGTCCAACATTTTAAATATGCTTTAAGGTAAGCTTTGAGTAAATGATTATCTAGATGTCTTGACAATATTTTAAGTACTTTGAAGGTTCTCAGGTTTCGACGCGAAGCATTCGTTGAGGACGAAAATATGTCTAGCTATCAGAATTATCTCATGAGAGGCAGTATAATATATTGAAATAAACCATCACATCATCAATATCAGTTTTGGGGATGAGTCCCGAGGGCGAGGCCCACATCATTACCAGTGTCAGTATTGCCGAGTATGACACTTTGGGGGTGAGGCCCACATTAGCATCAATATCAGTCCTGCCGAGAATAGCACTCTAGGGGCGAGGCCCACATTAGCATCAGTATCAGTCTGGCCGGGTATGGCACTCTGGGGGCGAAGCCCACATCATTATCAGTATTAGTCTTGCCGGGTATGGCACTCCGAGAATGGAGCAAGGTTCGAGAATGAACAAGCCGAGAATGGAGCAAGGTTCGAGAAAGAACAAGCCGAGAATGGCAATCCGAGAATGGAACAAGGTTCTAGAATGAACAAGCCGAGAATGGCAATCCGAGAATGGAACAAGGTTTGAGAATCAACAAGCCGAGAATGGCAATCCGAGAATGGAGCAAGGTTCGAGAATGAACAAGCCGAGAATGGCAATCCAAGAATGGAACAAGGTTCGAGAATGAACAAGCCGAGAATGGCAATCCGAGAATGGAACAAGGTTCGAGAATGAACAAACCGAGAATGGCAATCCGAGAATGGAGCAAGGTTCGAGAATGAACAAGCCGAGAATGGAGCAAAGTCCGAGAATGAACAAGCCGAGAATGGTAATCCGAGAATGGAGCAGAGTTCGAAAATGAACAAGCCGAGAATGGTAATCCCAGAATAGAGCAAGGTTTGGGAATGAACAAGTCGGGAATGGCACTATGAGAACAGAGCACGGTTCGAGAATGGACCACCTCCCAGTAACTGTTCGGAATGGACCACATCACAGCAACGGTTTGGGAATATACCACCTCTCATCAACTCAGTTCGAAGCAACATGCAAGTCAGATGGCAGCTGGCGAGCCAGGTAAGTAAAAATGCATTGCATAAACTTTGATAGGATTGTCATTGTCACACACTGCACAAGTCCCATCAAAGTGGGGGCGACTGTAGGCACTGTATTTTTACATATAAGTCCTTATGATGAGTCTCGTACAGAGACACTCCTCTTTAAGTCGTGGAAGCCATGGGAAACGGACGTCGGAAGGGAAGAGTCAAGAATTGACATTTTTGTTGGATTTAATTCGTTGGATTAGCTTCGGGTTCGCTTGTTGGACCTCTGTTTCAAAACACATCCTTAACCCAAAACCCTGCAAGACACACACCAAGCCCACACACCACTAAGCCACACACCAAGCCCACTAAATGGACCAAGCCCACAAGCCCAAACAAGAGCAAGCCACACGCCCACAGCCTTCCTAAATAATAAAATAACACATTAAACACATGCATAAATCAAGCTAAATCCTCTTCCTAAATTAAAGAAATCCCATGGATCCCTTGGCTAATTAAATCAAATCATATCCCTAACTAAAAGAAAAGAAATCGAATTAAATCAAGTCACTTCCCTAATTAAAAGATTTTTCCTTATCACATACTAATTAAAAATATCTCCCATTAATGCATAAATACTTTTCCTTCTCAAACAAGGATAGCCCCCATCCATTTGCCTATAAAAAGAACCATTCACCAACACCTTGAAACCACTAGCTCATTCTCACGCCCAAAACATAGAAAATAACCCTCATTGCCGTCCAAAAAATCACCATCAAAACCAACCCATCCACAGCCGCATAATCCCTCCCTTACATTGCCCAAACTACTGCACCACACCATCACCAAACCCTTAAATTGCCGCACCATTCACTGACCTTCACAGCCGCAAATCACCCACTGTCCATCCCTTCCTTGCACGCATAAATCACCCCATGTCCAGCCCTCACTGCATGCCTAAACTGTCCCCAAACTACCTCACAAACTGCCGAGAAAACCCTCACTGTCGAGCCCCATTCACTGCCGCATATTCTGCCCCAATGAACTGCATCTTTCTACCACACAAACTGCCCAATTTTCTCCCTAAAACAGCCCAGAAAATATATCAAAGACTGCCCTAAAATAGTGACAAAACCGTAGCCCCAAACCCTCCAAAAACCACACAAACAGTGGCCTAAACTACCTTAAAACAGTGACCAGAAAACACAGCGAAAACAGCAGTGAAATTGGGTGAAAACAACATCCCAAACACTGAAACATTGAGGAAAAATGTTGAACCAGTGAAACGGAGGAGTTGCGGAGCATTAACCCTTCCCACGGCCGTGTAACGCGCTTTCGAGAGACGAAAAAAGAGGTTAGACCTGAGGGCACCTTTTTATTTATTATATTCATTTTATTTATTTGAATACTTTATTTCGCATGAATGTTATGATTGATGCATGATGTGAATTCCGGATGAACGGAATGCGTGTTCTCTTTTATGGTATATCGAATCGAAACTCGGACATAAATTTCGTAGCCGATTCTGAATGGACGGTATTGCGGTTTGCACTCGGGATACAATGCCACGTACTACTTAAGAGACACACGTATTTCGTTTCATCCAATCTTTTATTTGAGCATGATGTAGTTAGTAGATTATTTATTTATTTAGCATGATTTAATCTAGTAGGTTATTTATTTATCTAAGCATGATTTACTCTAGAATATTGTTTAGTTTTAAGTATGACTATATTATTTCTTTATGCATGATTTAATACTTTGATTTTGCATTAGGAATTTAGTTTACGTTTTGTTTGAGTAGCTAACTATCATAAGAACTCTAATTAAAATAAAGAAAGAAAAAGACTTACTTGAACCGAAGACTCATCCAGTCCTCCCTCCAATCTACAAGCTTTTCTCGAACTCAGCAAGTTGTTCCACGTTCCAAAGAGCCACCCAAGTGTGTGGTCTCCAAAGATGCACACACCAAAGCCAAAACTCAACTGCAAGACTACGTCTTGAGTGCACGAGTATTTTGCCCTTGGTGCTAGCCTAGGCAAGTACCTCAAAACTTTTAACTCGAGGTTCCTCTAGTCAATTAGACTTAAGGATCCTCAAAATCAGTGGCTTACTCTTAAACTTTAGAGTTGCTCACTTATATAAACCCAAGATATGAAAGGTTTTGGTGAAAAATTTTGTGAAGAATTCTTTGGGTTTATATAGTGCTCCAAAGACAAAAAAAAATAATTAAGAATCCGATGTGGGATAAAAGCTAATTTAATCTTAGCAGTTGGATCTTAATTTAGTGGTTTAATGAGATTATAACACCCTAATAAGAGTTTGGGCCGAATTGGAATTCAAAACAAATAACAAAAAAAAAATTACTATTCAAATTACTATTCACATTACTATTCACGTGAATAGTAATTTTTTTTTATTTCAATTCCCAAAGTGCCCCTATCGTCATTCACCAATCCCTAAGCCACTATGGAACCTCATAAATGATATGTTCAATAATTAAACACATTGAACCATTTATGAACAATTCCTACAGCAATCATATATGCTGTTATATTTGTACTGTGCACTGTTAACTATTGATTTCGACTTTGTTGTGTGTGACCTTTTGGGTTCCCCCCAAGTTAGACATGAAATGAATCATGATAATTTAATCGAACATAAATTATCCTCTGATAAGATGGTCGTTCGATTTCAATGACCAATGTTGACATCTAGCAACATGCCAAGGCCCCCAAATGAGAAGGAAAGATATATATATATACCCATTCTGTACGCGATTTACATATGATACGGTCCATCGCCTCACTATATCCACACCTATTGACCAAGGGTACGGAAAGTGTCTACCCATATGGTCAAAGGTATGTCGTTGATAGTGTTATGAATCGTGCTAACCCAAGAATCTCACATGATTCTTCCGCTGTGGCCACAGTCTCAAGCACTGATCACACATATCAACCCGCAAACTGAAATAATACTCTTATAAGAAAATATTATGCGAGAGAGTGGTGATTCTCTGTTGTATCTTTACAAACTTCATGTGTTTCAACAAATGACCCAATCATACCCTTATGACCGAATCTTTTGAACCGGGGAAGGAGAATGTCAAAGTTATTTGATCCACGCATAAGATTGTAAAGACCTCAAGTCTAAGGACTAGTCATATAATCGATACATGAAAGTTCTCATAGACACATGGGATAAACACTCCATATGAACATTTTCAGCGGTCAGTTCGATGGACACGAGCAACTCATGCATCCATGTGATACACCAAGCGAACGGATCTCCGCTAGTAGCCTATGAGATCAGCTACCCCACTTAAGGGCAAATCATATCATCATGCTGGTCTCTCCACTTTGTGAATGCCCAGATTATTCACAAAATTATGACTATGAACATTTAAGAGTAATGATTCTCATAAGGCGTGAAAGCCATCGTATTATTACTCCAAGGGCTTTATTACAGTGTTGATAATTCATATAAGTTATGTAAGACAGGTATAATAAAGATTGCCATTTTATTAATTAATGAAAATATTACAAATATATGTACATATAGCCCATCCACAAGTTGGGTATAGGGCATATCCCTAACACTATCAGTTCCACCAACCTGTCTCTGAAATATCCGGGTCTAGGGGCGTTGTATACACAGTCCCCCTAGCCCAATACCCATGATCTAGAGGCATATGCCATCTCTAGTCTTGTATCCAATGTGCACACGTTTATATCCTGTATCATTACCGATACCCATCAATAACATGCCCGTCAATTCCATATCCGTCAATTCCGTATCTGTATCAAGTTAAATCTGAGGTGGGTTTTTCCCCCATGCCTCCAAAATCATACATCGATACCAAGTCCGTCAATTCCATATCCGTCAATTTCATATCTGTATCAAGTTACATCTAAGGTGGGTTTTTCCCCCATGCCTCCAAAATCATAAATCCATGTTTTTGAAATCATTTTCATTATCAAAACATTTATTTGAAATCAAGCTTAAATCATAATTTTCAGCTCGCTTGAAATGAATAATTTCACGTATAAATCCATCAAAACAAGATTTGCAAAACAGTAATCTGAAAACATAATTAAAATTCTGAAATAAATACTCCCAAATAAAAGAAAAATATCCACTCACATGCATACATGTCACGTGTCACAAACTCATTACACGATTTCTCATACCCAAACATATACACGACAAACATTTCTAAATCATTCAGAATCATCACACATATGTTTATATACATATATCAAACATATGAATATATTTATTACTTCAAATTCTGATTCCATGACCTTTACAATTCTCACATTCTATACTTATCAATCAACATTCACCATTCATATATGCATCCAATCAATCACGAATTTCCATTACTCGGAAAAGACTTTAGTCTATACCAACTCAACTTCTATGCCGCTAAATCGTATACATTAATCAATAACAACTTATCCCAAAGACACACATCTACATGTACTAATAAAAATTCTAAAGTCATATTTTATTTCCTTTACCAATCCTTTATACCCAAATCATACATATACAAAGATGTCATACATATATAACTACGCGTTCATATACTAATACACTTGCTTATATATACTTATAAATTTATTTAAACGAATCTATATTAGTACCAATTCATACATTTCCATACATCCATACATACACATGATCATTAAGTTAATTTCATGTCTCACTTCATGTCATATCAATAACAAAGATCCATACCTGTGGTAGTCAACTATCCTAACCATACGTAATTTCGAACTTCGTTCTCAAGAATATACTTTAGCTATCATCTTTTATCCTATCATGTTATTCATATATATATATATATATATATATACATATATATAATCAAACTCAAAATCATTAATTTAAGTTCTCACCGCATGGGTTACTTACCTGACTTGGCGGACACTCATAATCCTGGTCTGATCTGTCAAAACAAATAACAAAACATGGTCAGAACCGCTATTTGCGGAACTTTCTACTTATCTATAATAAACTTTCGGACCTTCCTGGAATACACAAATCCTCTTCTATTCTACTGTTTAAGCTTCATTATTCTAATATATCTTTATATACTATTCTAAACTAGCTAGATGGCTTAGATTCTCATTTTTACGCGTTTGCGGAAAATCTTGCGGAAAAAATCCCACAAACGTTACGGAAGGATCCTGAACCTTCTGAACTTATCCAGAATTACCCAATTACTCTCGCAATATCATATTAATGTCATATCCATAGTTACGTTCATCAATTATCAATCGAGCGAGAAACCCGATTTCACCGGAAACCCGCTTTATCTACCGGATCGATCAAATCTAATCCGTTCTCACTCGAATTCTACGACAAGCACATATTTGACATACTAAAGCTCAAACAACTCAAATTATATCATTACGCTACTCTACGAAGCTACTGGAAACATCCAAATATATAGCGAAAAACTTGAAATTAATGACTTTTTACCGAGAACGCTTACCAAGATTTCGAGGCTATATATGGACTCCAAACGATCCCACGAACGCGCTGGAATCGACGAAATTCTGATCGGAGCTATTGTTCACGTCAGGGTTACTGTTCACGCGCGGCTTTCTTCCTCGTTTCACGTGATTTCCGGGCACGAATCAGAGAAATTGTCACCATCATCTCGTAGTACTCGTCGAGGGCTTCGATTTGGTGGGTGGCTCGGGTCGTGAATAGAACCGACGAGCCGGGATCGACAAACCCACTTCAGCTACTTTCTCTCATATTTCTCGCCGTTACGGCCACCCAACAGGGAATCGTCGGCCACCATGTGTCCGTCCGGATCTGGACGAAGCCGGTGATGTCGGTGTGCACCGCCGGGGGTGGCCGAATGGCCGTCCGCCGGCCACACTTCTTCTTTCTCTCTCCTCTCTCTCTCTCTCGTATTTCTTCTCTGGTTTCTTCCTTCTTTTTCATTTTATTTTCTTTTTTTTAAATGAAAATATAGCAATACAAAATATCACCACTCCAAAATTACCAAAATACCCTCACTTAGAAGGGTAATTTCAGAAATCAGCAATTTTGAAGCCCTTCTGACACGATGTTCGAAAAGTGTTCAACACGAAAGTTGTTCGTCTCGAAAAAGACGAGTCTGATGGTTCAAGAATCAACTCAATCAGAGTTTGTTTGCTCTTCTCATTATCGAAACAGCAAACTTTACGCGTATAATAAAAATTGCATAACTGATTTTTGAGATGACGCGTCTTCTAATGCGACAAATCTTCACTTTATATTATTCTGATCCATATATCATTGCATGAACTTTTATTCTTTATTATCATCCTATTCTGAGACTATAACTTCAGTCCGGGAATCTTCCAGAACTGTCCCGAAAATCTGGGATGTTATAGACGTTGTGGCCGATCCACTGCTGTAGACAACAGGAGCTGGGCGACGCTGTCCTAGGCTCGCGGCCTTGTTGAGAAGTGTGAAATAACATGGAGTCGCCACCCGGTGTGAGCCGGGAAAATGAGATTTAAGGCCGCACTCACCCATCGCAAGAGAAGACCTCAAACCTTTGGGTTCGGAATGGTCTCTTACTTTATGTCATCTTGTAATGTTTGTGATTTGTGCAATATTAATCAAAACTACTTAACATACATGTACAATGATAATTCAACCTAATTCACATTCATAAAAATAAATCTTACATTTAAATTTACATGCTTCGAAAATGAGTTTTCATAACATAACAAATACAAAAAATAAACATGTGGGCCAGTAACTTGGCCACTATTAATGTAAGACCTCGCATACCTGATTAGATGTATCTGACGTCAACCGAATACGCCGCGTCCGTAACAGTAAAGTAACAAAGGGTGCCCTCAGGTCTTACCTTTTAGTCGCTGTCCGGGAGTGCGTTCTGCGGTGCCGAAAGGGGTTATCATTCCACTGTTCTCGCTGATGCGATTTTTCCGCTGTTTTGTCCGGGTTCGCCATTTTCAATGTTTTGTCCGTTTTCAACGGATCCGCTGTTTCTGCCGTTTTCACTGTTTTCACCCGCGGTTACAGTTTACCGTTTTATCTGTATTCTCACAGTTTCAACTCGCCGTTTTTGCCGTTTCACTCGTTGTTTTCACTCATGATTTTTCTGTACTTTTCTGTTATTTTCACTCGCTGTTTTCTCTCTTTTTCAACTCAAATTCTCTTTCTCTCTCTTGGTTATTTTTTGGTCACTGTTTTATGGTTTTTTTCACTGTTTCGGTGCAACTTAGGCGAAGGTTAGGGACTATGTACGGGCTTGTTATGATGCAGTTTGGGGGGTGTTTGGGTCACGGTTTTAGGGCAGTTTTCTGTCCTGGTTTTGTTGCTTATTTGTGCTCGGTGGAGGGCTACCTTTTTGTGTTTATTTGTGATCAATGAAGGGCTGTTGGTGAGTGTGAACTGAGGCAGTTTCAGGGGGTAGGATTTCAGTGGTTTAGGTGCAGTTTGTGGCTGGGAATGGCGGCTGCTTGCGTGATAGTTAACGTGTGCATGGGCTGGTTTAGTTTACTGGGCATTTTAGGATGGCTGGCGAAGAGCTGTCGTGCATGGGAGGATTTACGTCAATTCTCAGTGAATGAATGAAGGTTATTGTGGCAGTGTATGGGCTGCTACATGGTGCGTTGAGGGCTGATGTGTGGATGGGCAGTGGCGTGAGGCTATGTGTGAAGGTGATTAGGGTTTGTTCCAGCGTGAGTGTAGGGGCAGCTGTGAGAGGTTTCAGTGTGAGTGTATGGACTAGTTCCAGGAGGTGAGATGAGGGGCTGTGAAGGGTAATTTTGTGGGCATCAATGAGGTGCGATGATAGTTGCTAGGGTTTCTTTATGTGAGAGTTGATGTATCTCCCCTTGCCGTGAAGAGTGTGTGCAGTTTTAAGGTTGCAGTGGCTGGGGCATTGCCGAGAATGGATGAAGGGGTGAGGGTCAGTGAGGGCTTCAAAATGGTGTGTGTTCTTCTTTGTGTGTGAAGTCCTTGCAGTGAGTCGGGGCCTCAAAGGTGCGTGTGTCCTCCCTTTTGTGTGTTTGATGCGTTGAATATGAGAGAGGCAGTAAGGTTCGTGATGAAGGCTATGAGCTGTGTGAGTGGCGTGTGCTTGTGGCTATGCGTGAGGGCTGTCTCCTTTGGTTCTGGTCACTGGTTCAAGGAGGGCATGAGTGTAGTGGGCGTGAGGATCAGGTCAGTGGGCGTGAAGGGGCTATTTGGTGCGTGAGCTGCTGTGTATGGAATGCATGAGGGTTTATTTGCGTAAAGGAGGGTTGACGAGTACGTGAATAGTGAGAGAGAAAGGTTGTGCGTGTGGTAGGTACTAGGGTTTTTTTTCTTGGTCGGTGAGGGCTGCTGTTTATCTCTTGTGAAGGTTGAAGGTGGGCAGTGCAGTGGGATGAAGGGGGCTGCCGAAGGTATGATGCGTGCAGGGGTTTGATAATGGGTAGTATGGAGGGTCAGTGGAGTAATGGGTGGTTGCAGGGTATGGGTTTTGAATGAATGAGGAGATGGAGGAAGAAATTTGGTGAATTAATTGAGTGCTTTCGGTGGGGGATGGGAGGCATTGAAAATGGTGGATGGGTTCACGTGAAGGAGGGAATCTTGTGGGGTTTTGGGTTCTTTTGGTGGGTAAAACGTGTGGGGTTTATTTGGGTGGAAATTGTTTATTGTTTGTTAGTGGGTTTGAAAATAAAAAGAAATGGAAAATAGGTGGAAGCATGGTGATGGCCGAATTTTGGTGTAAAAGGGGGAATTATTTGTTATTTTTGTTTAAGTTGTTATTTAATTGGTAGGTAATTTTTAATGGCTTAATTTAGTTCAAATTAATTTAATTGTTGGTGAATTTTAATTTTGCATGGAAGTTAGAGAGAGAAAAGGTGTGAAAAAGAGTGAGGATAAAGGTTCTGAGCGAAGGATGATTCTGAAATGGAAAAGGCGACGACGAACCCGAAGCAAACGAGCGAATAAAATCCACAAAACGTCAATTCTTGACTTTCCCTTTCCGACGGCCGCTTTCCGCGACTTCCACGACATGAAAAGGTAGTGCCTCCTTACGAGGCTCGTCATTGGGCATGATATGCAAAAATGCAGTGTCTACAACTGCCAAATCTGACCAAAGGTTCTGTTGTTGAGTTTATTCTAGCCATA
Organism: Zanthoxylum bungeanum; assembly: GCA_019454045.1. Classification (NCBI taxonomy): domain Eukaryota; kingdom Viridiplantae; phylum Streptophyta; class Magnoliopsida; order Sapindales; family Rutaceae; genus Zanthoxylum; species Zanthoxylum bungeanum. Next base: position 65,235 of record SKCR01023393.1, on the reverse strand, counting down.
CATTTTGATAGAATCCGGTCTCTCTCTCTTCTCCTCAATCATATCGAATAGATCTTCGCACTGCAAATAATCTATCATCTGAAGCCTCCAGAGGGAGTAATTGATTGTTGTCAGCTTGATCATTGCACCAGAAGAGGAATCTTCCATTTTCATTTTACGTTTAAAGTTTAAAATGAAAATAAGACAAAATTGAGGCAGATTTTCACAAATCGGAGGTCACCATTACGTCTATAATGATTAAAATTATGAATTTGACTATTCGTTGGTCCAAATCTGAGACATGAGCCGATTTATAAATTTCTAAAACTTCAGGGGTCAAACTGTAAATTTCATAGACTTTAGGGCTCAATGAAATTTACCAGGTACGCTGATGTGGCAAACACATATCTGCTGACGTGGCATAAAATGGGACAGAGAATGGGATCAACTTACAGACGTGACAGACACATGTCGACAATGTTCTAAAACTCGTTAGGCGCTAGTCGGGCTGCGACCCAACGCCTAGCGCCTAGACGAGGCCTAAAAAATTAGTCGGCAAACAGTTAAAACCTAATATTTTCCAACATCATAAATAATCCAAATAATATAAATTCAATCAAAATGTAATAAAAAATAAAATAAAACTCAATCAACCATATGAAACATCATTTAACTAAGTTCATGTTCATCATCCTTTAATAAAGTTAAATATAACTAAATATCCAAATCTTCTTCATCTACTTCAAACTGATTATCCTTAGGTTCTTTATCAGAATCAAAATCTTCTTTATCAAGTTTTATGTATTCAATATTTCTAGCACTTTTTCGAGGTTGTAATATTTCATCTGCCTCAGATGATTCTCCAACCATCCTCCAAGTGAGCCTCGAACCGGGCTCTACCTCTTCATCATCACCATATTCACCACCCTCAACAATCCACTCTTGTGTATTAGTAGCATCTTTTACAAGTAATACATCCAATTTCATATCATTCTCCCTTTTGTGCTTGTTCTTCAACTTGGCATTAAAATAAACAAAGACTAGATTGTTTAATCGATTCATATCTAGTCTATTCTTTTTCTTCATTTGAATCTTCATAAATAATTTAAATAAATCAATTAATATTAATAAATAAAAAATAAAATTATCAAATATTTAACTAATGTTAAATATTTACCCCCTCAAAAGTGCTCCAATTTGGTTCATACCCGGATGAACTAGTGGTTATTGAAAGTATCATTTTTTCCATTTTTAGCAAGTTAGTGTTAATTTGTAGTTTCATGGTGGCGTACATATGGACATCATATGTCTTATACAAATTAACATAAGTAGTTTGAATGAAATATAATAAATCTTATATAATTTGTAAAATAATTCAAATGAATACTTTATTTTTACCTGGATTAAAAACATTAATAGATACTCGACTTGCTTTGTCCTGCCAATTCTCTACCGAAAGCTTCATCTTTTGTCTTATACGAAGCCAAATCCTCATTTATCACCTTACTTTGCATGTCAATGTCATTGGGAAAGAAAGCCTCCACAACCGTAAATACCACATTCATTACACTCACATCGTATTCAATGCTTGTATCCTTATAGTAGTAGTAAGGATTTAATAGATAAGCGACACAATGCAATGAAGTATCAAGTCGTCCTTCGATTTTGCTATCAATAATCTCCAAGACTGGCCGATAATTACTCTCAATATTATTCAATGCCTTTTTATCTCTTCTTTTGTATTTTTTAGCTCTCTATATACAAAGCCCATGAATGGCTTTCTATCTCCATAAACTAGTTGAAGCACCCTCATCAAAGGTGCAAACACCTTCAAACATTGAGTCACACCATTCCAAAAAGAAACACTCATCACCGTGGCAAATGCCGCTTTCTCTTTAGCTTGCTTCGACCATATGCACTCATCACATTCTGTACTAGCAAACATAGTTCGTAGACTTTATTTTTTCTCCATCAAACTTTGTAAGGTTGAGAAAGCTGAGGCAAACCTAGTTACTTCCAGTCTTACTATATCCCTCTGTTTTGTAAACGATCTCATCATGAACAAAGTCTTGTGATGGGCATACACAAAAATGGTGAAAGTCTTGGCACCATCAATGGTTTTTTTTTTGTACCTCAGAAATTTTCCAATACTTTCAAGCATGAGGTTTATGGTGTGAGTAACACATGAACTCCAAAATGTGCTACTACTTTGTCGCGGCCATATTATTTGAGGCATTATCAGTTACCACTTGAACCATATTTTCCACCCATACTTGTTTAGTACCCATCATAACATACTCAAAAATTTGCTCAGCAGTATGCGCCACATCGAAACTTTCCTTTGAAGAAAGGAAAATGGTACCTATTGTGCAATTAACACACAAATTCATTATACTTCTCTTTTTCATATCACTCCAAGTATATGTCATGATCGAACACCCGTTCTGCTTCCACTCCTTATCATGTTGTTGTAGAAAAACTTTAACACTTTTAACTTCCTCTTTCAATAATGGCTTATTCAATTCATATTGGCTAGGACCTCTAAAACTCGGTCCAAATTGACCCATCGCCTCCATCATCCCTATCAAGCTATCATTATCAATAGCATTGAAAGGAATACCAGATTCATAAACCCACTTAGCAATAAATCGCTTAAAAATGCATTCTAAAAGCATAATAAGGCGTGAAATAAATTAATAATGATATGCGAATGGATATATAACAAAATTTTTCCTAGAACAAATCTCTCCATTTCCTCTCTCTTGCTAGCACTATTCATACTTCTACCCAATTACATAATACTTCTAAAGAAACCTCATTTACATTGAGGGGAATTGGTGAGAAGAGAAATACAAAGAGAATATAGATAATAGGCTGGACACGCAGGTCCAATTTAATAAATTCTAAATTTATTACAATAATTTCCAAAATTGCCCTCACCCTTCTAATATCCATCTGATATACATTATTCATACAATACATCCAAGTATTCATACAAAGCATGTTATTCAATCAATCTAATCCAATTAATTAATCTTTGAATTAATGACCATCCAATGTTCAAACAACGATTTGATTTGCGCGAGTCCAACTTGTTTAAGAATAAATACTAAAAGTACGTATTCTTGAATTATATTGAATTACAATTTTAAATCCAATTCAAATTGTTTTCAATACAAATTCATATTTAATTCCAAATTAAACAGTTACACTTTCAATAGTGCTTTTAAGGACTTGGATTCCAAATCCAATCCAATTGGGTCTCAAAGGCCCAATTAGCATCCAATACTATTCAGTTAAAGTCCAATGGGCTTTCAATTGATTATTTAGGCATGGGTTTTGGCCATTATGGATCAAACCCAAAATGCCAAGGCCCAAGTTAGGAATCACCCTATGCCAAAAAATCAATTTAGGCCCATTAGGCCCAATTAAATTATTAAAGGCCCAATGTCATATTTTTGGACTTTATGGAAATGGTTTAGGCCCAAATATGATCCAAGACCAAAATTTGGCCCAACCAAGCCCATTAGCCCAAATAAAACAAATTAGATTAATATATCATTACAAATTACATATTAATCCATTTCAAGTGTAACTAACACAATTAATTAGTTAATCTAGTATTTCCAAAAATACTAATTAATCTAATTAAACATGCTTAACATTATAATTTATGTCCAACACAAATTAAAGCACAATCAATCCATTCCAACATGCTAGGCTCACAGCATTGGCAAGGAATTTGTCATTCAACTTGATTTCAATCCAATTAAATCAACATCTAACATACATTTCATGCCAACAACACATCCAATTGCTAATTTTCAAAAAATCACCATGAGCTACTCCTAGGGTGCATTCGACCAAGGTATGGATTTTGGAGATTTTTGATCTAATCAATTTATCACAAATCCAATGATATACAAATCCAATTCAATATCATATAAACTCAACCAACTTATCAATTTAGGCAAAATCAAGCTCCAAGCATAAAATCCCAAATTAAAGTTTACAAACCCTAGAATCAAATCAAGCTTAGATCTCGCTCTGATACCATTGTTAGTGTTCCTAGAACATTCCAAGGATCTCTAAGGTGATTTGTGTGTGAATAATCTAAAGTAAGTTGCGGAGATTACTTACAAAGATTGGTAGAAGTTCAAAATTTTTCATGGATGATGGAAGCTCCAAGCCCTCTTTGTTGTTCCAAACTCATGGGTGAGTCTCCCTATTACCTTCCTTTGACTCCTTAAAGTGCTAGCTTACTTGATTTTTGCAACAAAATTCCATTGGAGAGACAATGAAGCTCACGACAATGAGCAAAATGGAGAAGAAAGAGTTGATGTGAATAGTGAATTCTGCACACTTCCAAAGTTGACTAAGTAATATATAGTGAGGTTGAGTGTTGGATTTGGTTAGTGTGTTGTAAAAGCAATCCAAGCTTTTCACTCAACAAATCAAATCCAAAATTTTAAGCCTAACCACTTCCATCATTAGTCAAACAAGAGATGTAAGTGAAGTGGGTCCCATCACTTTTAAATTTCGAATTTAAGTCGGCTAACTCAACACGCAACTTCACTCAGGCCCGGGTTCATTTAATTCTGAATAAATGAATTTTCCATTGCGACATAATTAAATCCAATTTAATTAAATAATAATGTCTAGCAAAATTATTACGAAAGTCGCTTACCAATTAATTCGTTTGCCTGAATTAAAATCCAATTTTAATTCTGCATTGAAATCTAATTTCAATTAATATATCAAATATATTATTTTAGCCCAATTAAATAAATTAAATAGTAAAATCCAATTTAACTATTAAATTTACTCTGCCGATTAATTCTAAATTAATCCTGTTCTCTCTCTTCTAGTCGAATTAATCCTAGATTAATTCTTACCGTAATTAATCCCGGATTAATTTCTCTCTCTCATAATTAATCCCAGATTAATTCTGTTCGAGTCAAATGTCATCGGTGAATCTTTGGGAGGTAACCTAAGAGATCCCTGGATATGTTGGCAGTAAATACGGTCATCAGACTATCCGAACACGTGCGTACCCGGTACCATGTTCTTACCAATTTACAAGACATGGTTGGCTTCTAGCAAATCACCGTGCCTACCAATTTCTCCAGAAATATTCTTTTAAGGAATATATAATTTATATCAGGTGTAATATATATAGTATTACGTATTACGATCCAGTATCAGATGTCACATGCTAGGCTTGAGGCTGGAGTTGTGTCTGCCTTGTACGAAGCATATATCGAATCACTAGCAACTACTCTATTTATAATCGGAAATTCATGACCTAGTCATACTTTCCCGATGGCTATAACACTAGAGAGTACCAGTTCTGTATCCATGCGTGATCATCATCTCCATATGACTGAAGTGATATTTCCATCTTGACATCACACCCAATACAATACGATTCTCAGTATATCCAAAAGAGGCGTACACAGAACCTGTTAAAGACCCGAACGACTAAAACCAAAACATACTGATTGTCGCAAGTATTAGCGATGCAAGTCTCAGGTTAAGACCATATACACCTACCCTGATTCGGATTCCCATAGACACATAGTCATACTACCAATGAGACTCCGAGGGGTCTATCCAGAGCAAAGCTGTTCCCGTACCATCGGCAAATAAAATCTCCTATCACACTTGCATAAGTATCCAATACTTAAATATATGAGAACTATGCCGTTAAGCTTTCATAAAGCACACAAGTGCAATACTAGCCTATTCTGCATTATCGATGTCCAGTCTCGATAATACTACGACTATGGATATTTAATGATTAAACCTTTGTGGATAAATACTGTCTCATATCTTATTAATCCGGTACAAATCATATGGACTTTTATCATTTATATATCCAGGTAATCCAATTATAAATGATAAAAGAGCAATTTCCTATATCACATAGTTAATTTTGTATAAGAACACCGTGTTCTTACAAAATAGTGATACTCTGGGTCATAATTATCCAACACCCCACTCTAGCCACAGATTCCATTGATTTATCTTATGATGAATCAGAAGATGAAGATATTGATACAAAAGCTTAGATATTGGCATGTGAAAAGAATATGCTAAGGAAAAAGCAAATGGAGGAGGAAGAGAAGATACTGGTACTGGGTGATGCTTTCAATAGGTACATGTGCAAAGAATATGCTAAGGAAAAAGGACCAAATGACATGTGGATCAGGTAAAACTCGAAAAGGTGGTTCGAGAAATGGAAAAAGTGGCAAGTCTCAAAAAGGTAAAGTGTTGGAAATTATTATATAACAATAATTAGTAATAATTTCATGTTGGAAATTATTAAGTTGTTGGAAATTATTAAGTAACAACAAGAGTTGTTAAATAAATAATTAAGTAACAACAAGAGTTGTTAAACAACATCAATTAGTAAAATGTTAAATGAGGAACATGTGGTACACCCATGATGGTAACATTTTTTGAAAGAGTTAGAGAAAGTCATTAATAGTAATCAATGCATGTGATTACATATTGACTTGATTTCCCTCCTATAAATAAGACCATTTGCTTATTGAGTTAAGCAATCAATTAATTTTGATTAAGAGTGTCTCTACAAGAAGAAAGGTATGCAATTGTGTTGTGGTTAACTTAGATTTATTTCAATTAGTTTGTAAATAAATCTAGGACTAGTAATACATGTTTGGTTAGATCCTAAGAGGACAAATATGTAAATATATTAGGGATTATGTTTCCTAACATTGGTATCAGTAGCTTAAATGCATGTATTCTAGTTAGATTACACAAAAATTGCATGACATGCATAAAAAATTAAGAAAATGCTTCTGGTTTTTGTTTTTACAAAAATGATTTTCTTCCAACTTTGGGCCGTAATAACTCTCTGTAGAAAATTGATAATCACATGTTCAAATATGTTTTTGAAACCTACAACATGAGATCTTCAATTTGGTATATCATTTGCTTAATTTGGATTAAAATTGATAAAGATATGGACCCTACAAGTTGGCTAGACGAATCTGTTTTTACCCAGAAAAACACTCACAGAAGATCCGTACTACATGTCATTCGATATTTATAAAATCAGACGACAAGTCGTCCGATTTGTGTACGAAAAGTCATACGTTTAGAGGTTAAAGGGACGACATGTCGTCCATGTAACAGTCAACCGACAAGTCGGTTGCCCCTATAAATGATAACCGACATGTCATACAGTCACGGAACACGTGGACGACATGTCGTATGCGCGTGTGACTTGGCCGAGCCTGGCCGGCGCATGCGAGCGCGTGAGCGCGAGTGGGAGCCCTCGACCGGTACGTGGAGGCATGTGTAGGGGGCGTGAGATACTCCTTGTGGCACGTGATGGCATGTGGATATTTATGTCGGCCCGTGTTGGTCATGTCTGTATCGATTTTCTTCGGTAATTCCGATCCGTCGTGATTATATGTCTAATCCTTTTTGCAAAATATTCTAAATCGACCATGATAAATTTGTTTTATCATATAAACTTTGTGTTTATAATAAATATCTTAGTGATGTTTATTTAGTCAATGTAACTTTGTGCTTCATTGTATTGATTTTTCCTTGTATTTGTTGCAGAAAAATCATGGCGATTATTCGAAAAGTTGCAAAAATGATTACGACATCCACAGACAGGGAAATGATATCAGACATATTGTTGAAAATGGATAAATATCGAATGAGTGAAAATGATGATATGATTTCGCATATCATCACCTTCAATAACATGTTGCAAGAGTCAATATGGGCAGGTAATTGGATAGGACAGCCAAATAGATTCAGATTACTGAGAAACACTCTCCCTAAGATATGGCAAAAATAACTTACTCGTATTTTGATATTAGTAAAACGTGAGGAAACACAACATGTTCCTTATAATAAAGCCATTGAGAGGTTAGCAGTTCAGTATCTCCAGCATAAGGCAAATAATATAATTTTTCCTTTGATGTCCCGAAAACGTTGTAAGGATCCTAAATTGACTATAGGTTTTCCATAGCTGTCCAAGATCAATTACGAGTTACCCAAAGAGTTTGAGGATTCGTAAACCAAAACATATATGAGTTGGGACTCTAAAACTGGGAAAATTATTATTGTAAAATATTAATGTTTTTCATGTTATTTATGTGTGTAATTATTTGTTATTTCACGGCATGTAAACATTGTATTTATATGTATGGATGTTCTATGTTGAATTTAATTTATGTAATTAAATCAATGAGTGTCATGTACATTAATTGTTGCATGATTAAAATGTTCTAGAAATTTATGTAATTTTTAGAAAATGATTTTACGTGATTGATTATGTTGATAATTTTTTTACATTGGGTAATTAGATGATGATTGGACACATAGTGGCCTTTTGACTCTAACCCCATTGAAAATTTTTATTAAACATAATTCCTTTCATGAAAAAATAAGACAAAAGTATTAACAATTGTGCATAAATGTCTGTAGAAACTTTATGTTTTTTAATATGGCTTCCACAACAAAGAACATTATCGCTGAACTTAACAATGGTGAGAAACTGAATGGCGATAATTATGAAATTTGGAGCATGAAAATCAAATATGTGCTAGAAGAACAAGAGGTCTTGAAACTCTGAAAATGAGCATGGATGAACCTGAATAGGGCACTACGGCCCAACACAGGCGAGACCGAGAGGCTTATGAGGCTTGGAAGAAAAAGAATTTCATTGCCCGTATTACGTTGCTAAGCAGTATGGATAATGACCTAATGAAAGAGTTTAGGAAATATGACATGGCTAAGGACATGTGGTCCACACTAACTGAAAAGTTTGGTAGTACATCAATAACCAAACTCAGGTCACTGACAATCAAGTTTGACACATACAAGAAACGCCCTGAGTTTACTATGTCAAAACACTTGAGGCAAATGTCAAACATGATTACTGATCTGGCAGATGCTGGACATGTTCTTACAGATGAACAGAAAGTCCAAGCGGTCATTCGTTCTCTTCCGAATAGCTGGGAGCATATGAAGATGCATTTGACCCACAATGAGAGCATCAAAACCTTTGATGATGCTAAACGTCACCTTGAATTAGAAAGTGACCGACTCGCAGCCACTAAGTCAAATACTAAAGTGTATATGACAGAAACTAGCAAACCTGGGGGTTTCAAGAAGAAAAGAAAATTTCATGGTGGTGGGTTCCAGTTCGAAAAAGAACAAAATTCTCCCAAGCCAGAAAAGAAACAGAAAACTAATCAACATGGGAAAGGAAACATCATACCAAAAAGAAAAACATGGCAAAGGTTAAGTGTTTTAACTGTGGTAAGAAAGGTCATTTTGCTCGTGACTGCACTGAGCCTAAAAAAGTGAATACCTTTCGTGCATATTTAAATGAAATATGAGTTTCAAGTTCAATCTTTCTAACTGAATCTAATCCTTTGTGGACTGTAGACTCAGGAGCCATAGACCATGTAGCGAAGGATAGAGATACCTTCGTGGAATTTCGATGAATTTCACCTGGGGTGAAGTGGATATATGTTGGCAACAACTCACGGTTTGAAGTCAAAGGAATAGGAACATGCAAGTTAGTCATGCATGGTGGATAAACTTTACTACTACATGATGTATTATTTGCTCCACAAATTCGTCGAAATTTAGTTTTTGTGTTTGTTTTGGTTAATTTAGGTTTCAATTTGAACTTCTATAAATTTGGTGTTGATTTGTACTTAGGTACAATACATTATGGTTCTGGTTATTTTCTGGATGGTTTTATTGTATTAAATGTTGAATGTTTTAATCACAATTCCAGTTTTTCGATTGTTACTTCATCTGTCAGTGATGATAGTGATGTAACTGTGTGACATGCTAGACTTGGCCACATTGGCCAGCAAAGAATGAACAGATTAGCCAAAGAAGGCTTTATAGGAAATATTGAGAAGGTAGATTTGTCAACATGTGAATATTGCTTGGCTGGAAAAACTGCGAGAAAACCATTTGGAAAAGTGACTAGAACATAATTTCCATTACAATTAATCCATTCAGATATATGTGGTCCAATGAATGTCAGAGAAAGACATTGAGCATCTTATTTCATCATATTCATAGATGATTTTACACGTTTTAGTTATGACTATTTGATTGCTCATAAATCTGAAGCATTAGAATGTTTTAAGAAATTTATGAATTTAACAGAAAATCAATTAGACAAGAAAATTAAAGCGCTACGTACTGACTGTGGTCGTGAGTACTTATCTGATCAGTTTAGAGAATTATGTGATGAAAAAGGAATTAGTCGTTAGTTGACTACTCCTGCTACTCCTCAACAAAATGATGTTGCGGAAAGAAGAAATAGAACTCTTCTTGAAATGGTTAGGTCTGTGATGGCACAAGAAAATTGCCTATAACCTATTGGGGTGGTGCATTATTAACTGCCACATATGTACTTAACTGAGTGCCATCAAAATCTGTTGCCACCACACCATATGAGTTATGGACAGGTCGCAAACCAGATATTCACTTTCTGAAACCTTGGAGTTGTGCAGCCTATGTTCATGTGCGTTCTCATGAACATGGAAAGTTAGGCCCAAGAGGAAAAAAAAATATCTTCATAAGATATTCTGAACAATCAAAATGGTATGTTTGCATAGGTGAACATGAAAGTGGAGGCGTGACAGAATTTGAATCACGAGAAATCACATTTTTAGAAAATGATTTTCCTAAGTAGGGAGAGATAGGTCAAGATTTATCTCTATATGAAACTCAAGATCACATGGATCACATGATTGGTGAACACTTGGGTTTACCTAATTAAAATTGGAGTGATGAGAGAAATTTGAGAAAACATGATGAATATGTTTCACATGAATCTCAAAATGATGAATTAGTTTCACGTAAGTCTCATTTATGTGATCCGAGTGGGAGTGATGTACATATTCCAAGTGAGAGCAATGTGCATGATTCAAATGAGAATAATATAGAAAGTGAGGAATCAGTTCCACCACTAGAATCCCAATTGCGACGTAGTAATCGTATAGGCATTCCTCGACGTCGTTTCGATATCGAATGAGAAACCTTTATGATTCTACCTCAAGAGGATGAATAACCTAGAAACATAAGAGAGGCTCTTCAGTGTCCTGCTAAGGAACAATGGATGAAAGCAATGGAAGAAGAAATGGAGTCAATGAGGTCCAACCAAGTTTGGGAATTGGTTGATCTACCTAAAAGACGCAAAGCTATCAAGAACAAATGGTTTCTTAAAATAAAGTGTAATGTCGATGGCAATATCGAAAGATATAAAACACGACTTGTAGCAAAAGGGTATACACAACATGAAGGAATTGACTACGAATAGACTTTTTCACCTGTTGTAAGGTTTACCTCAATTCGCTTGATTCTGGATATAGTAGCAAGTATGGATCTAGAATTACATCAAATGGATGTAAAGATTGCTTTTCTCAATGGAGAACTTGATGAAGAAATCTACATGGAACAACCAGTAGGTTTCATAAAAGAAAATGAAAATGAGAAAGTATGTAGACTTTTAAAGTCTATATATGATCTCAAGCAATCATCTTCTCAATGGTATATATGATTCCACAATACAATTATTTCGAATGATTTCACAATGACAGATGAGGATCATTGCGTGTACACCAATATAGATAAAGATAAGTTCATTATCTTATCCATGTACGTAGATGATATACTTATAGCTGGAAATTATAAGAAGTTTATAAAACACATTAAAGAATGGTTATCATCTAATTTCGAGATGAAAGATATGGGTGAAACTGCATATATTCTTGGGGTTAAAATCTCAAGAAATCGTTCAAAGAATTTATTATCTCTTTCACAAGATTCATAAATAAAGAAAATTCTTGAACACTTTCAAATGCATGCTTGCAAACCCATTGATACTCCTATCACAAGAACTGAAGCTTTGAGTCGTAGATTGTGTCCTGGAACTCCACAGGAAAAGGAACAAGTGAAGAAAGTTCATTATGCAAATGCAGTTGGAAGTTTAATGTATGCAATGTTGTGTACAAAACCTGATATCTATTTCGCTGTTGGAATGGTAAGTAGATACCAATCCAATCCAGGACTAGCACATTGGAAAACAGTTAAAAGAATATTTAGGTATCTGAGAGGGACATTGATTACTCATTGTGTTATCAAAGAAATGATCTGCAATTGAGAGGCTATACTGATGCTGACTGGGGAGGAGATTTAGATGAAAGAAAATCTACCTCCGGTTTTGTTTTCTTGCTAAACAATGGTGCCATTTCATAGAGCAGTAAGAAACAATCTTGTATAGCCTTATCCACAATGGAGGCTGAATTTGTGGCCTTTTCATGGGCAGTACAAGAGGCTGTGTGGTTGAAAAGGTTCTTGGATCATTTGGGTATGTCAAATGAAGCTTCTGGTCTAGTATTAGTTAACTGTGATAGTGAAGCATCGATAACCTACACAAAAGACCCAAAATTCTATTGTAAAACGAAACATATAGATACCAAATATAACTTTGTGAAAGACATAGTTGCACAAGAAGAGGTAAACATGAAGTACATTTCTACGCAAGAAATGGTAGCAGATCCATTGACCAAGCCTGTTCCTAGAGATGTCTTTGTTAGACATGTAAAAACTCAGGGATTGTGTAATGTTAATGTGCTCACATATTATGATATGTATTTTTCCCAAATAATGTTTACTAATGTTAATACTCATTGATGTTTGTATTCAATGCTTACATGTTAATATGTTGATACATGTTTTAAACAAACATACTATTAGTTAGTATGAGAAGTATGTCAGACAAATGAATGATTGGCCCTCTCACACGGGCAATCACCTCCATTATTTTGTGTTAATGGGAGATGAGACAAATTTTTAAGCTAATTATCTGAGTGATAATTTAGAGAGCTCAAGCTTGAAAATTAAGTAATGTCGTTATGAGGTCACTTTCTCTGTGATATGACCTAAGGTGAATAAGTTCATTTCAACTTACTTGTCTTAATGTCAGATATGAGTTAGACATTGTGTTTGTCTAAATTATAATCTGTACTGTATTTTATGAGACATGCGCTCCATGAGAAATGAGAGAATTCTGTAGCACATGTTTTCATACCATGTGTACATTTGCGACTATTGAGGATAATACAAGTAAAGATCTCAGTCTTGATATTGTGTGAGACCCTTGAGATTATTTCAATCTCACATTGTATCATTTAGACTCTTGTCTGCTTCTCAAAACTTAGATTTGATGATCGCTATCTTGGAGTGTTGCTAAAAGATCATGAGAGATTCGATCCGAAAGGACATCTCTGGAAGAGCGAATTGAATCAAGGTTGAGAGATTCGAGAAAGGAGAAAGATCATTATATGAGTAATATCACATTAGCTTGTATTCACTGTAAGACCAATTATGTTGTTCTATGTGATCAAACATGATTGTAAATTCAAAATAAATATTACATTCTAAAATAGATCGAGAGAGATGTAATGTGATAAATGATCGAGGATACTGCATACATAATCCACTATGGTTCTATCCATTTTTCGAGCAGCTATATATTCCTAACAGATGTATAGCAAGTGAGCTCTCGAAGTATGCTGGTCGCACGACACAATTGCTAAGTATGAATTATTCTTGTAGAGACAATAAAAACTGTTGATCCCATCATGTGTGAGTGGGAGATATGGGAAATTATTATATAACAACAATTAGTAATAATTTCATGTTGGAAATTATTAAGAGTTGTTAAATAACAACAATTAGTAATATGTTGGAAATTATTAAGTTGTTGGAAATTATTAAGTAACAACAAGAGTTGTTAAATAAATAATTAAGTAACAAACATAGTTGTTAAACATCATTTAGTAAAATTATAAATGAGGAACATGTGGTACACCCATGATGATAACGTTTTTGGAATGGTTAGAGAAAGTCATTAATAGTAATCAATGCATGTGATTACATAGTGACTTGATTTCCCTCCTATAAATAAGAGCATTTGCTTATTGAGTTAAGCAATCAATTAAGTTTGATTAAGAGTGTCTCTACAAGAAGAAAGGTATGCAATTGTGTTGTGGTTAGCTTAGATTTATTTCAATTAGTTTGTAAATAAATTTAGGACTAGCAATACATGTTTGGTTAGATCCTAAGATGACAAATATGTAAATATATTAGGGATTATGTTTCCTAACATAAATGATGCTTCCGCAGAGATAGGAAGGAAATGAAACAAATCAACAAAGATGGGCATGCTTGTCAAAACCAGCAAACCATTGTTGTTAAGTTTTGTCTGGACGATTCTACATATATGAACTGTAGAATGTTATGTTATTGTAGAATTATGACAGATTGCCCACTTTATAATAATTTGGACTTTATCATGTAACAATTGCCTTTTCACAAAGGAAAGGCAATTGTTTATTTTACTTCATTTAATTGCAACTGTACTAACATAGAGAAGAAAAAAAGGCCAATAACAACTATACTGCACATGTGAAACCCAAGATGGCAACAAGCCAATTATTCCTGAAGCTCAAAACAGAGAAGTGTCACACAAACTGATTGAGGTACTCATCAACAGTAATGTACTTGACATCAGGATACAGCTGCGAGGCCTCAACTCCAAACGATGGTTCAATCTCGAAGTTGGTATGATCTCCCTTCACAAAAGCTGAGTGCTGAATTGCTAATACCACATTGACAGGAGCAGCAGCTTCTGAAAACACAAGCAGATAACATATAGCCAATGCTCTCTTTAATAACAAATAAAGTGATGGTTAAAATTCGGATGGGCAATTGGACAGAGTTTTGAAAAACCCTCCATAATTTAAAGTTTATTTATTTAAGTTCGGAATTAGTAAACACAGTAAGAACATCAATTCAGAATTTAAGCAACTGGGTTTTTTATTTAAAATTTTGAAAATATTAATAAAGAACACTTGAATTGGAAGAGGGCCTCTTGTTCATTTGCTCAATTAAAACTTGTCTCGAATATTTTTCAAATTAAAACTAACCTTGAATATTTTTCAAAACTTCCTCCTCTGTTATGTAGACCCTTTCAAGGGTTTTTCCAATTTTTTCCTCCCACAGAGACACAAGATCATTGAATGAGTAAATATTACCAGGGGGCTGGATGTAAAGGGTTTTGTTCAATGTTCTTGGATCATCCACTGCTTTGATAGTATAGGTTCCAATATCGTCTTCCTTATTAAAAATTACTGTAAGATCAAACCAGGAAACCAATTAGATTCATAAAAAAATTTTGCATTGAGTTATTTATAGATCCTTTGTTTATTTCAACGATCTGGTTTTACCTTTAGGATTTCCATCGCCTAAGATATCAACTTTATCCCTAGGAGGGGCAGTGGCTCCAGGCTGTGACAAATTGGGAAGGAAGTAACCAGCAAAGAAATTTGTACACACATAGGTATAAGGAATTCCTTCAGCCTCAACAGCTCTGCGGATTTTCGCCTTTATGGCAAATCCTGATTTTGCTGGCTCAACCGCATGAACATGATCAACATCATTTCCAAATTCTGAAGGGAAGAATCTCTGAACAACATTAAGTATTTTTAGAACAACTGAAACCAAAACCAAAATACAATTACAACTATAATGATGGATTTAAACATACATGCCATGACAATCCGACCTAAAAGGTAGGCAAAAAAACACAACACAGAATAACTTGACTCATTTCTACACTTTTTTTTCTTCCCCTTGTTTGTTCACCGGAACAGAGAACATATTGACTTAAACATTAGAGGATTTCGCCGGTAACAATCCGACCATCTCACAATCATGTTTTATCTTGTTGTTTTTGAAGAGACTACTAGCGAAATATACTGATTCCCCTCAAAAAAATAAATTCACCGGCTGGACAACAGATTAAAGGTCAAAACATCTTCTTCTTTTTTTTTGGTGGGCAAAAATTTGGTGTAATCAACATAGATGCCATGATTTGATTTCCAGTCCCTACGGCACTAATGCATAAATTGTCACCTATAATCTTGATGTTACCTTAACATTTCCAGCTTCTTTAATGGCACCTATAATCTTGTCTTGATCAGCTAATAAAGCGTGACCTACAGTTGATATCACCACATCCACTTGTTTTATTGCGTTCACCAAGCTCTTGTGATCGAACACATCTCCCTGAACAACAATGAATGAATGTTATATATCGTGCAAAAGCACGGACCTTATGCTAGTTAAAAGAAAAGAAAAAGAAAACGCACGAGAATGAAATTGACGGAGAGGTTTTTGAAATGGTCGAGGACTTGAGATTTGGAAGGAGCAGAGAGTGTAGATTCTCTGAGGAGCACGAACGTAGGGTGACCAGCTTTCACGCTTGCTTCCACTATGAATTTACCGATATATCCTGTCCCGCCGATCACTAGAACCTTGCTTTTCGTTGCCATTACTCAGTTGGCCTTTTGGTAAAATTGATGAATGAACGAATGTCTATATATAATGGTTTTTTAATTGTAATGAAGAAATCCTTTGACAATTTGACCCTGGAATTAGTTGAAAAGGGAAAAAGATAAATACACCCCAACATTTTCTCCAAAGGATATCAAATATCCAATCTTCAAAAAATTAAAAATTAAAAATTAAAATAAGTAAAATAATATATGATAAATCAATAAACTCAAAAAATTAAAAATAAATAATAAATAATTAAAAAAATATATATTTACACAAACATTAACTTAAGAATTGAATTGAATGGTTAAATGTGAAATTTTATCTCCAATATGGAGAAGAATAAATAACCAGATAAAAGCATAGCCGCTCTACAAATCCCAGTCTACTAGTTTGAAACTTATGATTTCGTCTCTCGCCGCTAAGTAGTTTTTTGTTGGAATAATTTGCAAAAATACAAGAACAATATTATCGTTCGTCATGAATAAAGATCGTGCATAAATAAATATGTTTATCGACTTGAACCTTTACATAGTGTCGACGATTCAAATTATACTAGAGTAATTCGTAGTTTTAAACTCTATCTCTAACAACGCTACACACACAAACCTTTCAATGTGAAGTCAAAAAGGTCGTGCATTACGGCCGTGCACGTATATCCCATTATAGTGAATGCTCTAAATATTTTTGCCCAAAATTTCATAAGAAGCGATCACATTTCTACATTCACATAGGTGTATCTATTCAGAGTACTCATTTAGCTAGGTACTCCACTCTACATAAAGTATAGAACACATTAAGAGTTAAGTATAACTCATCCTTACATCACTTCAGGATATCATGCTCTAAGAATGGAACTCACAAATAAAATAATAGCATGATTCATCATCACTTCATGACTTGTTATTACCCATTGAACCTATTTCTTGGGATCTCCGGTCTATTAGGTCTGGTTAGCACCACCAGTGACTATCTAATGGCAATAGTCTCATTCTTTTCTAAGTATTGAATACCTTCTCTCTTGCTAGTTTTTCGTCAAAGGATCTGCTAATTAGTTATCATCAGTCCGTACTTGATCCATTCTTATAGCTCTAGGAGAGAGTTATTGCCTAATAGTACTGTGTATTTGTCTTCACTTACTGTTACAATAATAGTTTTGAATATTTTCAATAGTCGCGATACTACCACAACAGATCAAGAAAACTTATATCGGTCTGTCCCATAAAGGGGTATCTAATAGCAAGCTTCATAATCAAGTTACTTCTTCACTAGCTGATACTAGTGTTATCCGTTGGGGCGATTGTGGGACCCCTCGGATCGGATCGGTGCCCCGCGAAATGAAAATGGGTCTAACCCATGGTAATTGAGCTTGAGTGTATTTTTAAATATTTTTATGGAATATTATATTCCATTACGAGTATATAGGAAAAAAACTGAGGATGAATCTAGTTCAGAAAAACCAAAATGATATAAAACTGGATCCTGTGCGTGGTGCGCGCCTGACGCGCGTAGCACACTCTTGCACAATTGCTTGCGCAGCTTGTGCATGCTGCGCAAGCATGCAATATGGGCATGTTGTGCTTGCATCTTGCTTGCGAATGCTGCGTTGCAACGTAGCAGCCACTGAATTTATTTATTTTTTTAATTTTTGAAAATTCCTTAAACATTTTTTTAAAAAAACCCAAAATAATTTTAATTTCAAAACCAATCTCAACACATGTTATACATAAAATATAGACATATATATATATATGAATGTATTTATTTATAAGAATCAAAATATAAAATAAAATAGAATTCCACAATGAAATGACTCATGAATAATTTTAGGTCACTCAAATGTAGTCAAGTGATTGTAGAATAGTAGCCATAGCTCCAAGCTTTCATCTAGAGTTCCAAACTCTAATTTTATGTTTATGTCCTTATAAACATTTTGACCCAATCATAAGCATATTGTGTTTATGCTTCCAAAGCATCCATACACAATTCATTAGTCTAATTTCAACTTCAAGTTATATTATTATATATCCAATACATAATACATCATTATATTTTTCACTAATGAAAATTCACTAATGAAAATATAGCTTTAAAGAATATCAAACTATTCTAGTAAGCTTGATTCCAAGATCCAATCTTGTTCTCATTGTTGAAATGTTATAAAGAACTTCCAAAGCTAGCAAGCTTGATTCTAAGATCTAATCTTGATTTCTCTTTGCTGAAATATTGTATAGAACTTCTAAAACTTCTCTAAACACTTGTTTTACTTCGGCTAATGTCTCTAATTCTTGTTTATTTTAGCTTCCTCAAGCTTTTTTAAAAAAACTTGCTCAAACTTGTCTTTACAGTGAAACTTATGCAATTTTTTATTAATAAAAGTTCGAATCAATTTTTTTAAGGGCATAATCCATTTTTCCCAAATATGAATAATTAAGTGTGACTAATCACTTTTGTCTACTACTTTGATTTAATCCAATTAAATCAAGACAAAAGTCTATCCAATTGATTAGTTCATTGTCTACCACTTTGATTTAATCTAATTAAATCAAGTCAAATACACATATTATTACATATTTATAATTACCAAAATATCCTCTAATGGTAGAGATATTTATGAAATTACCACAAAGCCTTTGTGTTATTTGGGATTAATCCAATTAATTCAATTGGGTCAAAGTAAATAATTAATATTATCAAATAACATATAATTATTTTAATTGATAATTACAATATTAAATATTATTTATTATCAATTATTATCGGTTATCCAAGTGCTCAAAGAGTACACTTCATATCGTGAGACTCTCTAAGTCCAAACACGTTCGTCATATAAGCATAGCTCATATGTACGCAATTCGGCCGTCTTCAAATTCGCGAATAAAACAAACGACCTTTCTAAACTATACAAGTCGAGGTCATCATATATGTTTAACAATCCCTTCGTCGTAGGCTATCCGATTTGTGCTTAGGAAACATAGATTACACTGTCACGTTTCCAAGACGCACATCCCATATTGTCGAAATGTCCATGATTCCGTACAACTTATTATAACACCATTTCTGATATATGTGATCCACCCTAGGTGACCGGCTTTGGCCAAATTCTTAAGAATCATGATTTACTCACATGGATACTTAAATCCATTATGGTACACATACGAGCCGACGGATCCTATCTTGATACGCACTTGATTAACGAGTAAATCGGTCCATAGCCAACGAACATCTAGTGGTCAGACCATGAATCTTCTCTAACATATATGGCATTAAAGTTTGGAGGATCACACACAAAATCAATATTATCCTATCGTCAAATAATCACATATGCTACTCGACTAAAAAAGATTCCTATTGACGGTGGTGTGTACTTCTAACTATTAGGAATCACTTGTGAGTCATTCAGTATTCGCTCTAACGAATAGCCACATGTCTATACGAGCATCACTTGCTCATGGTACTTTGGGTTAAACCATTGGAATATACGACATGTGCTAGTCTTATAGGTTACAAGAATTCGATCGTATTTCAAAACCAACGACTATAATATTTACTTTAAGAATAGTTTATAATAGTAATATTATCTCAATGTCGGACCTCACAGTGTCTAGTATTACTACATAACTATTATAAGGTTGATGTAATTCTCAATATATTTATATATCAATCTAATATGCATAATGACATTACCATTAATATGGTTGAAATGAAAATATAGTTATTTTATTATTTAATAATAAAATTTAATCTACAATACATTACTCGGATTGGCGCTCTAAGCACCAACTCTAACAAACTCTCACTTACTTAGTGCCAATCCAGATGGTACCGAAGTCCCATCTCATCCATCTGTTTATCGAATAACTTAGAAGGTAAGGCACTATTAAGCTAGTCTACTATGTTGTATTATTCTTGAACTTTCAAGACCATTGTGTCTTTTTGTTCAATAAGCTCTGTAATCACGTGATATTTTCTTTCCACGTGTTTAGCTCTTAACTCCTTAGCATGCGTAATGGCTCTGTTATTATCAAAGTACAGTGGGATCAAATCTGTAATACTTGGCATAATACCAAGTTTTGTGATAAAATTTCTAATCCAAACAGCTTCTTTAGCAGATTCCGAAGCCACTATAAATTCCACCTCAGTGGTGGAATCAATTGTTGAGCCTTACATTGAACATCGTAAACTGATTGCATGGCCATTAAGGGTAAATATGTATCCGGATGTAGACTTTCTATCATCCGGATCTCCCTAAACGTCGGAGTATGTATAACCCTTAACTTGTAGCTCATCTTCTCCATATATGAAAAACTTATCCTTAATACCCTTCAGATATTTCAAGATATGTTTAAGAGTTGTCCAATGATCATTACCCGAATCAGATTGATATTGGCTAGTAACACTAACGCCGAAACTGATATCAGGTCTTGTACATAGCATTGTTGGGAAGCGGCCGCGAGTGCGCAGCGGAAAATTAAAAAATTATGATGCTGCTATCCCTTTGCCCAAAACCCATTTTTTTTTTTTATTATTCTACAAGCCTAGACATGTTACTATATATTCTAAGCATAAAAAACTCATAAAACATTCAAAGAACATAAACATAAACATGCTAACTATCATAAGAACTCTAATTAAAAATAAAGAAAGAAAAAGACTTACTTGAACCGAAGACTCCTCCAGTCCTCCCTCTAATCTACAAGCTTTTCTCGAACTCAGCAAGCTCTTCCACGTTCCAAAGAGCCACCCAAGTGTTGTAAGTGTTCTAGACATGCCACAAGATCTCTAAGCGTGATTCGTGTGTGAATAAAAATCAAAAATAAGTTACGGAGGACTTACATTGATCGGTTGAGTTAAAAACTTTCATGGATGTTGAAGCTTCCAAGCTCATTGGTGAGTATCCCTATCACCTTCATTTGACTCCTTTATATGCTAGCAAGAACAAATGGAACAAATTTCATCTCCCAAGGAGAAACAAATTTGCCCAAGAGAGAGGTAGCAATCGGCCTGAAGATAAGAGGCCAATCGGCATAAATCATCAAAGGTCTTTCGGCCATGCTTCCAAAGCAGTGGCCAATTCGGCCAAAATGGAAATGAACCTGAGAGCCATTTGCTCTCTATTATTCGGCCATTCTAAAGAGAGAGAGAGCAAATGTTTTCTTCTTGGTCAAAAAGCAATTTCAGAGGCCATTTATATTAAAGAAGAAACAAAGCCACTTACTTTTTCTTTTTCGACATATATTAAAAGAAGTCAGATACAGTGGCTTTCTATTTACTTTTTTATTCAGCCAAAACTCATTTCATTTGAAAAGTCAAAATGGCTTATATAGATCAGAGGCCAATCGGTCATCAAAAAAAATAAGGCCATCCGGCCTATCAAACAATAAAAGCCATTTTTCGGCTAAGGAGAGAGAAAAATACAATGAAATTCCAAAAAATCATTTTAATTGTATTTCTTTCCTTTTCAAAAAGCAAAGAGTGTATTACAAGATTCCACCAAATCCCATCACCCATATCTATCACCAAAGGTGACTAATGATGTAAGTGAAGTGGGCCCCACTTTAAATTCAAAATTCAAGTGGGCTTGCTCAACACACTTCGGGCTCAGATTCGTTTAATCCGATTAAATGAATTTTCCGTCGCGGTATAATTGAATGTAATTTAATTAAATAATAATACCAAGTAAAATTATTACGTAAATCGCTCGTGAACTAATTCAAAATTAATTCGTTCGCTAAAATTAAAATCCAATTTAATTCCCCGTTGAAATCCAATTTCAATTAATATATCAAATATATTATTTAGCCCAATTAAATAAATTAAATAGTAAAATCTAATTTAACTATTAAATTTATTTTACCGATTAATTCCAAATTAATCGTGTTCTCTATTTTCGAAGAATTTAATCCCAGATAAATTCTCGACGCAATTAATCCCAGATTAATTCTTTCTCTGATAATTAATCCCAGATTAATTCTTGCCGTAATTAATCTCATATTAATTTTCTCTCTCTAAATTAATCCCTTATTAAAATTCTCTCTCTTAATTAATCACAGATTAATATTGTTCAAGTCAAACATCATCGGTGAATCTTTGGGATGCGACCCAAGAGATCCCTAGATATGTTGGCAGTAAATACGGTCATCGGACTATCCGAACACGTGCGTACCTAGTACCACGTACTTACCGATTTACAAGAAATGGTTGGCTTCTAGCAAAGCATCGTGCCTACCCAATTCTCCAGAAATATTCTGCTACGGAATACAAGATCTTTGTCAGGCGTAGTATACGTAATATTGCGTATTACGATCCAGTATCAGATGTCACATGCATGGCCTGGGGCTGGAGTTGTGTCTGACCCGTACGAAGCATATATCGGATCACTAGCAACTAGTCTCTCTTTGATCGGAAAGTCATGACCTATTCATACTTCCCCGATGGTTATAGCACTTAGAGTACCAGTTCTGTATCCCTGCGTGATCATCATCTCCATATGACTGAAGTGATACTTCCATCTTGACATCACACCCAATACACTACGATTCTCAATATACCCAGAAGAGGCGTACACAGAACCTGTTAACGCCTTGGACGACCAAAACCAAAGTATACTGATTGTCGCAAGTATTAGCGATGCAAGTCTCAGGTTAAGACCAAATACACCTACCCTGATTTGGATTCCCATAGACACATAGTCATACTACCAATGGGATTCCGAGGGGTCTATCCAGAGCAAAGCTGTTTCCGTATTATCGGTAAACAGAACCTCATATTACACTTGCATGAGTATCCAATACCCAAATATATGAGAACTATGATGTTACGCTTCCATAACACGCACAAGTGTAATACTAGCCTATTCCATATTATCGATGTCTAGTCTCGATAATACTACGACTAGGGATATTTAATGATTAAACCTTTTTGGATTAATATTGTCTCATATCTTATTAATCCGGAACTAATCTTAAGGACTTTTATCATTTATATATCCAGGTAATCCAATTACAAATGACAAAAGAGCAATTTCTTTTGTCAAATAGTTAATTTGTACAACAACACAATTTTCTGTACAAATAGTGATGCTATGGGTCATAATTATCCAACAATCTCCCACTTGGCCTATAGCCAATCACTTAGTTGTCCTATACCTGGACTATGTACGGGTTGCTCAAACGTCTGCTGAGAAACAGCTTTCGTCAGCGGATTTGCAAGGTTGTCATCTGATGCGATTTATTCGATCATCACTTCGCCACAATGTATGATCTTACGAAACAGATGAAGTTAGTCGAAGTACATACTTGGATCATTGATGAGACCGTGGTTCTTTAGCCTGCGCTGTAGCCTAGCTCAGCTGCTAATATAACTAATCCTAATCAAATTAGGAATGTTTAGATCCAAAATGCTTCTTTTGCTGCCTCAACTACAGTAATTTTCCGCTTTTGTTATTTATTCGGCAACGGTATATTGCTTGGAAGATTTCCAGCTCACTGTTCTGTTACTCAAACTATATATGTACCCATATTACGACTTACAGTCATTTTTATCGGTTTGGAAACTTGCAGCGGTGAACCTAGTCACTTCAAGTTCTCATTTCCCATATTCTCAGAAAGCATCATTGGTTCGTCTAAGATACTCAAGGATATTCTTTACATCAATCCAGTGACCATCACCTGGACTGGCTTTATAGCATCTACATATGCTTAAAGCATATGAGACATCAGGTCACATATATATCAAAATGTATGAGCTCTGGGAGGGTTGTCAGCAGCTTTCTAGATCTGTCACAGTAGATCTTTATTCCTAGAATAAAGCCTGCTTCTCCTAGGTATTCCATGGAGAATTTTTCATGAAAGCCAAGTTTTCACCGATTTTAGTATGGGAATGTTATTGCTAAGAAGCAATACATCATCAACTTATAAGACATTCATTGTCAGTGCGCTCCCACTAACCTTCTTATATACACAAGAATCATATTCATTTTGAATGAAATCATATACCATTATGATCTTATCAAAACATTGGTCCCAAGAACGCAATGCTTGCTTCAATCCATAAATGGATCGATTTAACTTGCAAACCTTGTTTACATGTTTTAGCCCGACAAAATCGTCAGGATGTATATAAACATCCTCCAAAAGGTTTCCGTTAAGGAAAGCGGTTTTGGCGTCCAGTTGTCATATTTCATAAACGAAATATGCAGTTATAGCAAGCATTATCCAAATGGATTTAATCATGGCAACAAGTGAAAGAGTTTCGTCGTAGTTGACACTATTTCGTTAACGATACCCTTTCTGTACAAGCCTAGCTATGTACATTTGTATGTTTCCATCCATGTATATCTTCCTTGAAGACACATATAGTACCAATAGGCACAATTACTTTTGGTACATCAACCAGTATCCAAACTTGGTTGATATACATGGAATCCATTTGGACTTAATGGCAATTTGCCATAAAAGGAGTCGATACCTTGTATCAATTCCTCATACGTAGCCGGTTTATCTTCCTCAATAAGATTGATATATTTATGAGGTGAGATCAGAAACCCATACCTCCCAGGTTTTTTTCTGACTCTCTCCGACCTACGCGGTTCTTGTGTATTCGAAGATTATTGGTACAGTTTCATCCCTGATGAACTGTTGGTGTTCCGTGAGGAGTCGGTGCCTGGAACATATTACTCTGATTTTCATCGAGTTTTACTTTCTTCCCACTTACCACTGCATATAGGAATTCCTCTTAGGAAAAACCGCATGGAGAGCAACAATTACATTGTTCTCTTGTGAGTTGTATAAGTACTATACTTGGTTTCCCTAGGATAACCTACAAATAGGCACTTATCCGATTTGGGTTCTAGTTTGGTATCATCCAAAACGTATGCCCAGCATTCCCAAATCTTCAGGAATGAGAAACCGATTTCTTTCCTGTTCATATCTAATATGAAGTCTGTCTAACAGATTTTAATGGAACCTTATTCAAAATAAGTATTGCATGTTCAATGCGTATCCCTAGAAGGAAATTGGTAGCTCATAGCGACTCATATGTTTAAGTATTTTACACTATGGTCCAACCGTAATATTTTTTAATACTTAGCTGGTCTGTTTTTCCTACTTCGTGTCGAAACTTTATGAATTACTTACAAGTTTCTGACTTGTGTTTCATAAGATACACATAACCATAACACGATGCCACATCCATAAAGGTTACAAAGTATTCATTTCCACCTCTAGCCTAGCTAGACATGGGCCGACTTACGTCACCATGAACGAGGGCTAACAGATCGGTGGCACTTGCACTTTTACCAAGTAAAAGGTGTTTTAGGCACTTTGCCTAATAAACTAGATTCGTAGACATCATTTGAATTAGAATCAAATCTGTCCTAGTATCCACTCTTCGAAAGTGTGGATATACGAGTCTTGTTAATGTGTCCCAGACAACAATGCCACAAATAAGCCTCATTAGATTACTCAATTTGAGCTATTTGTTTGTCATGTTATATGTTTGAGATTCATTTATATTCAAAATATAAAGACCATTATTTACATCTAATGTAGATATCTCAATATCATCTTTATAAACAAAAACACCCGTGTTTCGGAATATAAAGGTATACCGCAACAGGTTAAACTAGATACAGAGATAATGTTCCTAGTCAAACTAGATACATTATAACAGTCTCCTATTTAAGTACATGCCAAAAGGGCAGTTCCAAAACTTAGGTTTCTACGGCCAAAACAGCGACTCTCGTCCTGTTTCTGACTTGTAGGTCGATCTCATCTGAAGCCAGTCTCCTGCTTATCAGCAGATCCCGCACATCAGTACATATATTCATGTACCACATCTAGTATCAAAATCCAATTTTAAAACCAGTAGTGAACATGTTTATAACAAACATTCTTGAAGCCGGAACCTTGTCCCGCCTTCACTTCCTTCATGTCTGCCTTGTCCATACGGCAGTCACACTTCTAGTGACCCCGTTTGCCACAGTTTAGGCAGACAACTTGGGATATGTCCTTTTAAGAAGCTCTGGCTGTGCATAACGGATTGAGCACTAAAGTTATCATCACAATGAGTCTTCCTAAGCTCATGCTCTACTATTCGCTCAACTTCGGGCTCATGCACAAGAGGTTTCTCTATCAAATAGAATAACTTCTCAGCTCCCAGGACTATCCTGAAGTTTTATTCCCAATCTGAAAATTAAAGCTGTAACTTTTTATGATTATTTCCTTATGTTCTAAACGCTAATCTTTCAGTCATCTTGATTGCTATAGTCCAACTATCCAATCAACGATTTCAGGTACAATTAAATATAATGATTACTATAGTCTAACTATATAATCAACTACAATTGATTGGTTACATTCAAATGTATTGATTACTATAATCCAATTATATAACCAACTACAAATGAAGTAGTTTGAATACAGTCCAACTGTTAAATAAAACAACAATTGAATATTAGTCCAACTAATATATATTAATAATTAATGACGAAAAATGAAATGAGCGCGTATTGGCAAGTATCTAAACGAAATTGCAAATTTAATACTTGCCTCCCACTATTTTTCGGCGAGCCTCTAACCCTCTGTGGAGTACTCGGGAAACCTAGTTTCCTAGTGGGCTAGGATCCCGTTAAATAACACACAACCTTGACTTTGGCCAACAGTTGTATGAAATTTAACTAGGTAGATCTCTAAGATCAATTGGATCTCATCCAATTCCTAGATCCAGTAGGTGGACCTCCAAGTCCGAAACATATATATAATATATATGCCAATATATCCAATATTTTCCTAACCTTTTTCCTCTGAATCAACTAAGCCTTGGCTTTGGCACAACAAGCTTAATGATTCCAGTTAGCGGGACCCATTGACTTTGGAAAGCTTCGTAATCGATGTCGATGGACAAGAAGTGATCTTGACTTTGGCCAACAAATCACAACTTGGACAAGACATGCGATATGGAACAAAGCCTTCATGATTCAAACACATCCGCGATGGACAAAGGTCTTGACTTTGGCCAACAAACCAGTGCCAATCTTGGATCTTGAGAATGAATCACTCAATGGAAGAAAAACGCTTAATATTTGTTGATTTTTTGCGAAAAACAATTATTATTATCTTATTAGGTCTAATATCATACACCCTTAAGCATGCATTCTAAAAGCATAATAAGGCACGATAAAATAATAATGATATGCGGATGGATATATAATACAATTTGTTCCTAGAACAAATCTCTCACTTTCTTCTCTCTCCCGCTAGCACTATTCTTACTTCTACCCAATTACATAATACTTCTAAAGAAACCTCATTTACATTGAGGGGAATTGGTGAGAAGAGAAATACAATGAGAAAAGAGGTAATAGGCTGGACACGCAGGTCCAATTTAATAAATTCTAAATTTATTACAATAATTTCCAAAATTGCCCTCACCCTTCTAATATACATCTGATATACATTATTCATACATACATCCAAGTATTCACACAAAGCATTTATTCAATCAATCTAATTCAATTAATTAATCTTTGATTAATGACCATCCAATGTTCATACAACGATTTGATTTGCGCGAGTCAAACTCGTTTAAGAATAAATACTCAAAGTAAGTATTCTTGAATTATATCGAACTACAATTTTAAATCCAATTTAAATTGTATCCAATACTAATTATATTTAATTCCAAATTAATAATTACACTTATTTATGTGCCTTAAAGACTTGGATTCCAAATCCAATCTTAATGGGTCTCAAAGGCCCAATTAGTATCCAATACTATTTAATTAAAGTCCAATGGGCTTTAATTAATCTTTAGGCTTGGGCTTTCGGCCAAAATGGATCTAACCCATAATGCCTAGGCCCAATAGGAATCACCCTATGCCATAGAATAATTTTGGCCCATTAGGCCCAATTAAATTATTAAAGGCCCAATAGTCATATTTTGGACTTTATGGAAATGGTTTAGGCCCAAATATAATCCAAGACTAAAATTTGGCCCAACCAAGTCCATTAGCCCAAATACAACAATTAAATTAATACATTATTCCAAATTATATATTAATTCAATTAAAGTGTAATTAACAAATTAATTATTAATTAATCTAGTATTTCAAAAAACACTAATTAATCTAATTTATCATGCTTAACATTTAATTTATGTCCAACACAAATTAAAGCACAATCAATCCATTCCAACATGCTTCACACTCACGTTAATACATGAAATTAACATCCAATTTGATTTCAATCTAATTAAATCAACAATTAATATTCAATTTCATGTGAATCAACATATCCAATTGTTTAATTCAAAAAATTAACCATGAGCTTCCTAGGGTAATTTTCGGCCAAGCATGGATTTTTGGGATTTTGATCTAATCAATTTATCACAAAATCCAATGATATACAAATCTAATTCAACATCATATCAACTCAACCAAATCATCAATTTAGGCAAAATCAAGCTCCAAGCCAAAAATTCCCAAATTAAAGTCCATAAACCCTAGAAATAAATCAAGCTTAGATCTCACTCTGATACCATTGTAAGTGTCATAGACATGCCACGAGATCTCTAAGTGTGATTCGTGTGTGAAAAAAATCAAAAATAAGTTGCAGAGGACTTACATTGATCGGTTGAGTTCAAAACTTCCATGGATGTTGAAGCTTCCAAGCAAATGAGTGAGTATCCCTATCACATTCATTTGACTCCCTTATGTGCTAGCAAGAACAAATGGAACAAATTTTATCTCCTAAGGAGAAATGATTTTTCCCAAGAGAGAGGAAGCAATCGGCCTGAAGATAAGAGGCCAATCGGCCGAAAAAAAAAAGCCACTTACTTTTTCTTTTTCGACATATATTAAAAGAAGTCAGATATAGTGGCTTTCTATTTACTTTTTTATTCAGCCAAAACTCATTTCATTTGAAAAGTCAAAATGGCTTATATAGATCAAAGGCCAATCGGTCATCAAAAAAATAAGGCCATTCGGCCTATCAAACAACAAAAGCCATTTGTCGGCTAAGGAGAGAGAAAAATACAATGAAATTCCAAAAAATCATTTTAATTGTATTTCTTTCCTTTCAAAAAGCAAATAGTGTTTTACAAGATTCCACCAAATCTCATCACCCATATCTATCACCAAAGGTGACTAATGATGTAAGTGAAGTGGGCCCCACTTTAAATTCAAAATTCAAGTAGGCTTGCTCAACATACTTCGGGCTCAAATTCATTTATTCCGATTAAACGAATTTTCCGTCGCGGTATAATTGAATCTAATTTAATTAAATAATAATACCCAGTAAAATTATTACGTAAATCGCTCGTGAACTAATTCCAAATTAATTCGTTCGCTAAAATTAAAATCCAATTCAATTCCCCGTTGAAATCCAATTTCAATTAATATATCTAATATATTATTTAGCTCAATTAAATAAATTAAATAGTAAAATCTAATATAACTATTAAATTTATTTTACCGATTAATTCCAAATTAATCGCGTTCTCTCCTCTCGACGAATTTAATCCCAGATAAATTATCGACGCAATTAATTCCAGATTAATTCTTTCTCTGATAATTAATCTGGGATTAATTCTTGCCGTAATTAATCCCAGATTAATTTTCTCTCTCTAATTAATCTCAGATTAATATTCTCTCGCTAATTAATCCCAGATTAATATGTTCGAGGCAAACATCATCGGTGAATCTTTGGGATGCGACCCAAGAGATCCCTGGATATGTTGGCAGTAAATACGGTCATCGGACTATCCGAACACGTGCGTAACCAGTACCACGTACTTAGCGTTTTACAAGACATGGTTGGCTTCTAGCAAAGCATCGTGCCTACCCAATTCTCCAGAAATATTCTGCTATGGAATACAAGATCTTTGTCAGGCGTAGTATACGTAGTATTGCGTATTACGATCCAGTATCAGATGTCACATGCAAGGCCTGAGGCTGGAGTTGTGTCTTCCCCGTACGAAGCATATATCGGATCACTAGCAACTAGTCTCCTCCATGATCGGAAAGTCATGACCTAGTCATACTTCCCGGATGGCTATAGCACTTAGAGTACCAATTCTGTATCTCTGCGTGATCATCATCTCCATATGACTGAGGTGATACTTCCATCTTGACATCATACCCAATACTACGATTCTCAATATATCAGAAGAGGCGTACACAGAACCTGTTAAAGCCCTGGACGACCAAAACCAAAGTATATTGATTGTCGCAAGTATTAGCGATGCAAGTCTCAGGTTAAGACCAAATACACCTACCCTAATTCGGATTCCCATAGACACATAGTCATATTACCAATGGGATTCTGAGGGGTTTATCCAGAGCGGAGCTGTTTTCGTACCATCGGTAAACAGAACCTTCTATTACACTTGCATGAGTATCCAATACCCAAATATATGAGAACTATGCCGTTACACTTCCATAACACGCACAAGTGTAATACTAGTCTATTATGCATTATCAATGTCCAGTCTCGATAATACTACGACTAGGGATATTTAATGATTAAACCTTTGTGGATTAATACTGTCTCATATCTTATTAATCCGGAACTAATCATAAGGACTTTTATCATTTATATATCCAGGTAATCCAATTACAAATGATAAAAGAGCAATTTCCTTTGTCACATATTTAATTTGTACAACAACAACATGTTCTGTACAAATAGTGCTGCTATGGGTCATAATTATCCAACAAGTGTGTGGCCTCCAAAGGTCTTAAACTTAGCAAGTTCTTAAACTTTAGAGTTGCTCACTTATATAAACCTAAGATACGAAAGGTTTTGGTGTAAAAATTTGTAAAGAATTCTTTGGGTTTATATAGGTGCTCCAAAGACAACAAAATTAATTAAGAATCTGATGTGAGATAAATGCTAATTAAATCTTAGCTATTGGATCTTAATATAGTGATTTAATGAGATTATAAAACTCTAATAAGAGTTTGGGCCGAATTGGAATTCAAAACAAATAAAAAACAATTATTATTCACGTTTTTTTTTTCTTATACATTTTTCCAATTCCCAAAGTGCCCCTATCGTCATTCACCAATCCCTAAGCCACTTTGGAACCTCATAAATGATATGTTCAATAATTAAACACATTGAACCATTTATGAACAATTCATACAACAATCATATATGATGTTAAATTTGTATTGTGCACTGTTAACCATTGATTTCGACTTTGTTGTGTGTGACCTTTTGGGTTCCCCAAGTTGGACATGAAATGAATCGTGATAATTTAATCGAACATAAATTATCCTCCGATCAGATGGTCGTTCGATTTCAGTGACCAAGGTTGACATCTAGCAATATGCCAAGGCCCCCAAATGAGAAGGAAAGTTATATACCTATTTTATATGCGATTTACATATGATACGGTCCTCACCTCACTGTATCCCCACTGTTTGACCTAGGGTATCGTAAGTGTCTACCCATATAGTCGAAGGTATGATGTTGATAGTGTTATGAATCGTGCTAACCCAAGAATCTCACATGATTCTTCCGCTGCGGCCACAGTCTCAAGCACTGATCACACATATCAACCCGCGAACTGGAATACTACTCTTATAAGAAAATTTATCCGAGAGAGTGGCGATTCTCTATTGTATCTTTACAAACTTCATGTGTTTCAACAAATGACCCAATCATACCCTTATGACCAGATCTTTTGAACCGGGGAATGAGAATGTCAAATTCATTTGATCCACATATAAGATTTTAAAGACCTCAAGTCTAAGGACTAGTCATACAATCCATACATGAAAGTTCTCACAGACACACGGGATAAACACTCCATGTGAAAACTTTCGGCGGTCAGTTCGATGGACACAAGCAACTCATGCATCCATGTGATACACCAAGCGGACGGATCTCCGCTAGTAGCCTATGAGATCGGCTACCCCACATAAGGGCGAATCATATCATCATGCCAGTCTCTCCGCTTTGTGAACGCCCAGATTATTCATAAAACTATGACTAGGAACGTTTGAGAGTAATGATTCTCATAATGCGTGGAAGCCATCATCTTATTACTCCAAGGGCTTTATTACAGTGTTTGATGATTCATATAATTTATGTAAGACACGTATAATAAAGATTTCCATTTTATTAATTAATGAAAATATTACAAATACATGTACATATAGCCCATCCACAAGTTGGGTATAGAGCATATCCCTAACATCTCCCACTCGCACTATTTCCAACTAGTATGAATCTGGACACCATAATCTTGGGTGTATCTATCATGTTTTTGTTGAGTCAGCCCTTTAGTCAGAGAATCTGCAAGATTATCTTCTGTTGGTATTTTCTCTATAATAACTTCTTTTCTCTCAACAATCTCCCCCACTTGCACTATCGCCAACTAGTATGAATCTGGACACCATAATCTTGGGTGTATCTAGCATGCTTTTGTTGAGTCAGCCCTTTAGTCAGAGAACCTGCAAGATTACCTTCTGTGGATATTTTCTCTATAATAACTTCTTTTCTCTCAACAATCTCCCTGATGATATGAAATCGCTTGAGTACATGCTTAGATTTCTGGTGGGACCTTGGTTCCTTTGATTGAGCAATGGCGCTTGTGTTGTCACAGTACATCATGACGCCATTCTTTATCACGGGAAGCACTTCCAGCTCCGTGATGAACTTCTTTATCCAGACTGCTTCTTTAGATGCCTCAGATGCTACAATAGACTCGGCTTCAGTGGTGGAGTCCGTTGCAGTTGACTGCCTTGAGCTTTTCCAACTGACAGCTCCACCATTCATAGTAAACAAATATCTTGTTTGCGATCTGCTGTCATCCCTATCGGTCTGAAAGCTCGCATCACAGTAACCAATGACTTTCATCTCAGAACAATCTCCGTATGCAAGAACACATCCTTAGTTCTTCTCAAATACTTGAGGATTGTTTTGACAGCTGCCTAGTGTTGCTCACCAGGATTTGCCTGATACTTGCTCGTTATGCTAAGAGCATAAGAGACATCAGGTCTTGTACATAGCATGGCGTACATGATCGATCCTATTACTGAAGCATAAGGGATCCTACTCATACGCTCTCTCTCTCTGAAGGAGTATGTGGACATTGCTCCTTAATAATTTGATTCCATGACAAGTAGGTAAATTACCTCTTTTGGAATCTTCAATTTTGAATCTTTTCAAAACTTTATCTATGTACGTAGATTGAGAAAGTCCTAACAACCTCTTAGATCTATTACAGTAGATCTTAATACCGAGGATGTAGACTGCTTCTCCCAAATCTTTCATGGAGAAATTCTGAGATAACCATTGCTTGGTGGCTTGCATCATGGGAATATCATTCCCGATGATTAATATGTCATCGACATATATACAAGAAATATAACAGCACTCCCACTACTTTTCCTGTAAACACAAGGCTCGTCTACATTTTTGATGAAGTCAAATTCTTTGATTGTCTCATCAAATCGTATATTCCAACTTCTGGAGGCTTGTTTGAGTCTATAAATGGATCGTTTAAGATTGCATGCTTTATTATGATCATCCCTAGATGCAAACCCCTCAGGTTGTGTAATATAGACTTCCTCTACGAGGTTCCCATTAAGGAAAATTGTTTTGACATCTATCTGCAAAATCTCATAATCAAAGTATGTAGCTAGTGCCAGTAAACTTTGAATGGACTTTATCATTACAACAGGCGAGAAGGTTTCGTCATAGTCAATTCCTTGGATTTGTCTACAACCTTTCGCCACCAACCTAGCCTTATAGGTTTGGATGTTACCTTATGCATCAGTTTTACGCTTGTAAATCCACTTGCAGCCTATGGGTTTTATCCATTCAGATGCATCTACCAAGTCCCAGACTTGATTCTGATACATAGAGTCTATTTCGGATTTCATGGCCTCAAGCCACTTGACTGAATCAATGTCACACATTGTTTCGTCATAACTGGTGGGATCGTCATTATCAATGACCTGATCATGTTCCTTATCAATACTGAAACCATATCTTTCAGGCTCATATCTTTCCCTACCAGACCTTAAGTTCATAACCTTGTGGTTGTTCCGTCGCTACCCTTTTGAAGGGCCTGGGGTTTAGTTCTATGTTAGTTTGTTCTTCTCGTACCTCATCGAGGTCAAGTCTACTCCCACTATATTTCTTGAGAAGGAATTCATTCTCTAGAAATTTATCATTTCGTGAGACAAATGTTCTTTATTCATTTGGGACGTAGAACACGTATGCTATCGAGTTCAAGGCATATCCTACAAACTTACATTTAATTGCCCTATCATCCAATTTGTTAGTTTGTGTGAGCTTAACATATGCATCACATCCCCAAACTCTTAGATAACTAAGACTATGACGTTTCCCAGACCAAAACTCATATGGTGTTTGACTAACAGTCTTGGAAGGAACTTGGTTTAGTAGTAGTGTTGCAGTTTCTAAAGCAAGACCCCAAAATGAAAAAGGTAGATCCGTGTCTGGCATCATTGATCGAACCATATCTAATAATGTCTGATTTCTCCTTTCGGAGACCCCATTATGCTGTGGAGTTCCCGGAGGAGTCCACTGGGAAACAATGCCATTTTCTCTCAAGT
The DNA here is from genome assembly GCA_019454045.1 of Zanthoxylum bungeanum. Taxonomy (NCBI): domain Eukaryota; kingdom Viridiplantae; phylum Streptophyta; class Magnoliopsida; order Sapindales; family Rutaceae; genus Zanthoxylum; species Zanthoxylum bungeanum. Next base: position 30,242 of record SKCR01023393.1, on the reverse strand, counting down.
AATCTTGAAATGCTTCGCTTAAGTATTCACCACCTCGGTCAGACCTTAGTGACTTAATACTTTTATTAAGTTGGTTTTCTACTTTAGCTTTGAAGTCTTTGAATTTCTCAAAGGCTTCAGATTTGTACCGCATAAGGTACACATACCCATATCGTGAGTGATCATCAATAAAGGTAATGAAGTAGGAGAATCCACCTCTAGCGGTGACTGACATTGGTCCGCATACATCAGAGTGTATGAGTTCTAATGTCTCCGCTGCACGCTGTCCTTTACCTTTGAAGGGTAATTTGGTCATTTTACCAAGTAAACAAGACTCATAAGTTCCATAAGGTTCATATTTGAAGGGTCTGAAATACCCATCCTTATGTAGCTTAGTTAATCTTATTTCATTGATATGACCTAAACGACTGTGCCATAGAATTGATTCATTGAGATTATTTGAGTTAACGTTGTATATATTAGAGGTTGAACATTCTTTATTAGTTTGTAAGACATAGATACCATTATTTAAAATACCATCTCCATGTTTTATTTCATTCAAATAAATAGAACATTCATTACAACTTATTAGGCATGAAAAGCCTTTATTACATAAAGAAGAAATTGAAATGATGTTCTTTACTAGAGAAGGTACATAAACACAATCTTCTAAGTCTAAAACTAAACCATTCGGTAAAACTAATGAATAAGTCCCCACGCACAATGTAGCCAGTTTTGCTCCATTACCCATGGGTAAGTCAACCTCCCCATGATGGAGTCTCCTACTATTTCTCAGGCCCGCACATTGTTACATAAGTGAGTCCCACAACCGGTGTCAAGCACCCAAGTAGAAGGTTCAGAGTTTTGAGAATATAGTTCAATCATATACAACATACCTGAAGCATTGGGCTTCTTGGCCTCTTGGGCTTCCCTATCTTCATTGGCTTTCAAGGATCTGCAGTCTTTCTTCCAATGACTATTCTTTCCACAAAAGAAACATTTCCCCTTTCCCTTTTTCTTCTCCACCTTACCATTGGGCTTTAGGTGATCTGGAGCCTTGGTCTTGCCCTTATTTTTCTTTGGGCCTCGTGGCTTCAGGTCCGTACCCGTAAGCATGACGGAGGTTTTAAGCTCTGGTTTCAAGTGCTTCTCTGCTTGCTTTATCAGATTGTGCAATTCTGCTAAAGTACCTTCTTTATTAGACAGATGAAACTGTATAATAAAGTTTGAGAAGTCTTTTGGTAAGGACTGAAGAATTAGATCGTGACCTATCTCATGATCCATAATGAACCCGAGGTTGGCCAATTTTTCAATGTGGCCAATCATCTTAAGCATATGTCCAGTAAAATATCCTTCTTTATACCTTGTTTGGAATAAGACACATGACACTTGGAATCTCACGGTATGAACGGAAGTTGCATACAACTCCTTCAAGTGAAAGATGATGGTTTGAGCATCCATATCTTCGTGAGCTTTCTGAAGTTCGTCCGACATAGAGCCAAGCATTATGCAAACTGCTTGCTCATCATCATCGACGTGTTTCTTCCAAGCATCAAATGTATTTTGGTCAGCATCTTCTGCGAGTTCATGGGGAAATGGTCTTTCAAGAACATAGAAAATCTTTTCTTATCGTAAGACAATTTTAAGGTTTCTAAACCAATCATTGTAGTTGTCCCATTTGAGCTTATGCTCATCAAGGATGGAACAAAGTGATATTCTGTTTGCCATTTGAATGTTTGTGAAATATTTTAACCCACCTATTAAGAGAGAATGTTAAAATTAGGAATATGTTTTCATTAATGTTTCATAATAACATAGGCTTTTAATATTATGAAGTTGCTCCCACTCAATTATTTTAAAATTTTAAGCAAATCGTATCAACCCCAATATGATGGATTTCTTGTGGGCAAGGATCCCATTAAAATTCGATAATTAGATAGGTTCCCAACCAATTTATGATATAAATCACAATTTCTTGATCATTGGGTTTGGCAATCAAACATGTCATAGCTTATGCTAGTCCTTGTGGACACCCAATCTTTGCCGCCAAGTTATAAGACCACGCCTAAGGGTCGCTGCGTCTTATGACTCAAAAAAGTCAAACCATTGTCAATAGTATGATTTACGGACAAATTGGTATTGGTCAGTCTGGTAAAGCCTAGTCCTGCCAATAAGGTTTAAGCCCTTTGGGTCTATATTTTACAATGGGAGGCAAATTTTAGACTTAAATTATTATTGAGGATTTTAGCAAGTTTAAGTGAATAACTCTCAAATGGATTCCTCCATTGAAAATTCCCCAGAGGGAGGGTGGAGCGAACTCTCTTAAATACCATTACCTCTTAGGCTCTTATTGCCTTGGTGACAAGAATAAATAATAGATCCTCCAAATTATTCCAATACTTTAAATATGCTTTAAGGTAAGCTTTGAGTAAATGATTATCTAGATGTCTTCACAGCTTTTCCTTTTGACTATAAAAAGGTAGTGAGTGAAGGAAGACACCAAATCATTATCTAACTCTAGTAATACCTTTGTTTAAATTAACTTTAGTTTGGAAAATTTTATTAACGCCTTGGTCCCACCCACTTGTATCTTTTATAATGTCTTTCATTATAAACAAGTGATTTATATTTATTAGCCTTAAAGGTAATAAATCTCTAAGTTCATCACGAAATAATTACTTAGCTAAGGGATAAACAATACACTCTCTATTTCCTTAGAAAGTCTCTAGATGCTTGCACCCTAAAATAATCATGCCAATTCTAATCATACATAGAATCATCAAGCATATGAGTTTTAATATGTTGGAATTATTTTAGGCATTAAATAACTTTGATTAATATTTAATTATGATATTGCATTTTATTTTAATCAAATAAATTTACTATTCACTTTTTTTTTACAGATGATGTATGAACTTTAAATGCAATTTCACAATTCAAATCTTAACCAAATCATGCAAAACTTGTGCCTAAAACTAATTTCAGGGGTTAGCTTTCCAACGAGCTTTTACACACCCAATTTCGAGTTCAAATGAGAGAGAACTAATCAAAACAAAAACGGCGCGATGATACCACTGATGGGAAGCGGCCGCGAGTGCGCAGCGGAAAATTAAAAATTATGATGCCGCTATCCCTTTGCCCAAGACCCATTTGTTTTTATTATTCTACAAGCCTAGGCATGTTACTATATATCTAAGCAAAAAACTCATAAAACATGCAAAGAACATAAACCTTAAACATGTTAACTATCATAAGAACTCTAATTAAAAATAAAGAAATAAAAAGACTTACTTGAACCGAAGACTCCTCCAGTCCTCCCTCCAATCTACAAGCTTTTCTCGAACTCAACAAGCTCTTCCACGTTCCAAAGAGCCACCCAAGTGTGTGGCCTCCAAAGGTGCACACACCAAAGCCAAAACTCAACGGCAAGACTACGCCTTGAGTGCACATGTATTTTGCCCTTGGTGCTTGCCTAGATAAATACCTCAAAACTTTTAACTTGAGATTCCTCTAGTCAATTAGACTTAAGGATCCTCAAAATCAGTGGCTTACACTTAAAATTTAGAGTTGCTCACTTATATAAACCCAAGATATGAAGGTTTTGGTGTAAAAATTTGTAAAGCATTCTTGGGTTTATATAGGTGCTCCAAAGACAACAAAATTAATAAGAATCCGATGTGGGATAAATGCTAATTAAATCTTAGCCATTGGATCTTAATATAGTGGTTTAATGAGATTATAAAATCCTAATAAGAGTTTGGGCAGAATTGGAATTCAAAACAAATAAAATAAAATTACTATTCACAATTTTTTTCCTTATTCATTTTTCCAGATCCAAAAGTGCCCATATCGTCATTCACCAATCCTTAAGCCACTTTGGAACCTCATAAATGATCTGTTCAATAATTAAACACATTGAACCATTTATGACCAATTCCTACAACAATCATATATGCTGTTAAATTTTTACTGTGTACTGTTAACAATTGATTTCGACTTTATTGTGTGTGACATTTTGGGTTCCCCTCAAGTTGGACATGAAATGAATCGTGATAATTTAATCGAACATAAATTATCCTCCGATCATATGGTCGTTCGATTTCAATGACCAATGTTGACATCTAGCAACATGCCAATGCCCCAAATGAGAAGGAAATATATATACCCATTCTGTATGCGATTTACATATGATACGGTCCCTCGCCTCACTGTATCCCCGCTGTTTGACCTAGGGTATGGAAACTGTATACCCATATAGTCAAAGGTATGATGTTGATAGTGTCATTAATCGTGCTAACACAAGAATCTCACATGATTCTTCCGCTGCGGCCACAGTCTCAAGCACTGATCACACATATCAAACCACGAACTGGAATACTACTCTTATAAGAAAATATTATCCGTGAGAGTGGTGATTCTCTGTTGTATCTTTACAAACTTCATGTGTTTCAACAAATGACCCAATCATACCCTTATGATTGGATCTTTTGAATCGGGGAAGGAGAATGTCAAAGTCATTTGATCCACACATAAGATTGTAAAGACCTCAAGTCTAAGGGCTAGTCATACAATCGATACATGAAAGTTCTCACAGACACATGGGATAAACACTCCGTGTGAAAACTTTCGGTGGTCAGTTCGATGGACACGAGCAACTCATGCATCCATATGATACACCAAGCGGACGGATCTCCGCTAGTAGCCTATGAGATCAGCTACCCCACTTAAGGGAAGATCATATCATCATGCTAGTCTCTCCGCTTTATGAACGCCAGATTATTCACAAAACTATGACTAGGAACGTTTGAGAGTAATGATACTCATAAGGCGTGGAAGCCATCATCTTATTACTCTAAGGGCTTTATTACAGTGTTTGATGATTCATATAATTTATGTAAGACACGTATAATAAAGATTGTCATTTTATTAATTAATGAAAATATTACAAATACATGTACATAAAGCCCATCCACAAGTTGGGTATATGGCATATCCCTAACAAGCATAACATACATAATGCTTCCAATATAATAAGCATATGGCAAGTTAGACATTCTAACTCTATCTTCCTCAGTCTGAGATTTCATTTTCTTTGAAAGATGTATGACATATCGAAAAGGTATATTTACTGCCTTGCAATTGGTAAAACCGTACTAATATTTTATCTATGTACGTGGTATAACAACCTTGTAAGCTTCCTAACTCTATTTCGGTAGAGCCTTATACCCAGTATATAAGAATATTCACCCATGTCTTTCATGGAGAATTCTTGCAAAAGTAGGCTTTCACATTTTGCATCAATCCTATATCATTTTTATGATAAAGATATCATCTACATACAAAACAAGGAATACTATCATGCCCCCACTAACTTTCTTATAAACACACGGTTCTTCCTCATTTTTGATGAATCTAGATAACCTAATTATCTCATCAAAAATATGATTCCAGCTTCGGGATACCTGTTTAAATCCATAAATAGACTTCTTGAGCTTACAAATCAAGTTTAAAGTCTTATTGCCCTCTGGTTGTTCCATATAGATATCCTCCTCGAGGAATCCATTTAAGAACGCATTTTTTGTTGGTTCTCTAAGACCAATCCCAAGATCTAATAAGCATAAAATAGGTGTGAATACGCAAAGAAGTAGCGGAAATACTTATATTGAACGGAATGGATGTAGGTGTAGAGTTCAAAAATCTACTTTGAGAAGTTGTTCCAAACTCCTCTCTTTGATGTATGTTGAAGCTCCAAGCTTGAAGAATAAGATTCCAAACTCTTGGGAATGGTTTCCCTATCACCTTTGTATGATTCTTTTAAGTGCTAGCTCTAGGAAAATTTTGCAATAAAACTTCCCCTTGTTTCTTCGTAACTCTCGGCAATGTGAGAGTAAAAGAGAGGGAGAAAATCGGTGGTGAGAGGAAGAAGAGAATGAAAAAGTGTTGACTTGTTATTTTGATTTTCCAAAAAAAAATATGATATACCAAAATCAAATGTTTGGTAAAAGTCTATCACCTTTCAAAATGGAGTGTTTTACAAACCATCACCAAATACCAAATTCCATCACCAAAAAGTAAGTAAAGTGACAAGTGATGTGACTTGTGGTGGGCCCCACTTGATTCAAAATCTGAGTGGGCCCGCAAACACATTCTGGCCTCGGGTTCGTTAATTCTAAATTAACGAATTTTCCGTTGCGACGTAATTAAATAATTATGCCTAGCAAAATTACTATTAAAGTCGCTCACGAATTATTTCTAAATTAATTCGTTCGCCAAATTAAAATCCAAATTTAATTCCTTATGAAATCTAATTTCATTTAATAAATCAAATATAATATTTAATCGATTAATTCCAAATTAATCGTTCTCTCTCTTTTATCGAATTTTATCCCAGATAAATTCTCGCCGTAATTAATCATAGATTTTTTCTCTATCTTCTAATTAATCCCAGATTAATTATGTTCGAGTCATACATCATCGGTGAATCTTCAGGAAGCGACCCATGAGATCCCTGGATATGTTGGCAGTAAATCTGGTCGTCGGACTATCCGAACACGTGCGTACCCTGTACCACGTTTTTACCGATTTACAAGACATGGTTGGCTTCTAGCAAAGCATCGTGCCTACCCAATTCTCCAGAAATATTCTTTAAGGAATATATAATCTATAACAGGCGTAGTATACGTAGTATTGCGTATTGCGATCCAGTATCAAATGTCACATGCAAGGCCTGGGGCTGTAATAGTGTCTGCCTCGTACGAGGCATATATAGGATCACATGCAACTAGTCTCTATAATCGGATAATCATGACCTTGTCATATTATCCGATAGTTAAAAATATTAGAGAACCAGTTTTGTATCCCTGAGTGATCATCATCTCCATATGACTGAAGTGATACTTCCGTCTTGACATCACACCCAATACACTACGATTCTCAATAAACCCAGAAGAGGTGTACACAGAACCTATTAAAGCCCCGAACGACCAAAACCAAAGCGTATTGATTGTCGCAAGTATTAGCGATGCAAGTCTCAGGTTAAGACCAAATACACCTACCCTGAATCAGATTCCCAAAGACACATAGTCATACTACCAATAGGATTCTGAGGGGTCTATCCAGAGCGAACCTGTTCCCGTACCATCGGTAAAAACAATCTCCTATCACACTTGCATAAGTATCCAATACTTAAATATATGAGAACTATGTCGTTATGCTCCCACAACGTGCACAAGTGAAATACTAGTCTATTCCGCATTATCGATGTCCAGTCTCGATAATACTACGACTATGGATATTTAATGATTAAACCTTTGTGGATTGATATTGTCTCATATCTTATTAATCCGGAACTAATCATAAGGACTTTTATCATTTATATATTCAAGTAATCAAATTACAAAATGATAAAATAGCAATTTCCATTGTCACATAGTTAATTTGTACAAAAACCACAATGTCTTTTATAAATAGTGACGTTATGGGTCATAATTATCCAACAATCTTCCACTTGGCCTATAGACAGTCACTCAAGCATCTAACACTTGAACTATGTACATGTCGCTCAAACTTTTGCTGAGGAATAGCTTTCGTTAGCGGATCTGCAATGTTGTCCTCTGATGCGACCTTCTCGATCTTCACATTGCCACAATGTATGATCTCACGAATCAGTTGGAAACGTCGAAGAATATACTTGGATCGTTGTTGAGACTGTGGTTCCTTAGCCTGCACTATAGCCCCGTTATTGTCACAATACAATGGAACGGGCTCAACTGCTAACGGAACTACTCCTAATCCAATTAGGAATTTACGGATCCAAACTGACTCTTTTGCTGCTTCAGCTGCATCAATATATTCCGCTTCTGTTGTTGAATCGGAAATAGTCTATTGCTTGGAAGATTTCCAGCTTACTGCTCCATTGTTTAAACCAAATATGTACCCGGATTGTGACTTACAATCGTCTTTATCGATTTCAAAACTTGCGTCGGTAACCCAGTTACCTCAAGTTCTCTATCTCCATAGATTAAGAATGCATCACTAGTTCGTCTAAGATACTTAAGGATGTTCTTAACCGCAATCGAGTGACCATCACCTGGATCGGCCTGATAGCGACTACACATGCTCAAAGCATATGAGACATCAAGTCGCGTATATATCATGGCATACATGATCGATCCGACTGCCGAAGCAAATGGGATAGGACTCATGTTGTCTCTCTCATCTTGAGTTTTAGAACACATGTCCTTAGATAGAGTGACGCCATGTGACATTGGCAATAGTCCCCTCTTAGATTGTTCGATGTTGAATCTCTTCAACACTTTGTCAATATATGTGCTCTGAGAGAGTCCAAGCAGCTTTCTAGATCTATCCCGGTAGATCTTTATTCCCAGAATAAAGGCTGCTTCTCCCAGATCTTTCATGGAGAATTTTAATGAAAGCCAAGCTTTCACCGATTGTAGCATGGGAATGTCATTACCAATAAACAATACATCATCAATGTAAAGGACAATGAATGTCAGTGCACTCCCACTAACCTTCTTATATACACAAGGATCATCCTCGTTTTGAACGAAATCATATTCTTTTAAGATCTCATCAAAACGTTGGTTCCAAGAACGCGATGCTTGCTTCAATCCATAAATGGATCGATTTAACTTGCAAACCTTGTATGTATGTTTTGGTACGAAAAAACCGTCAGGTTGTTGCATATAAACATCCTCCAAAAGGTTTTTGTTAAGGAAAGCGGTTTTGACGTCCATCTACCATATCTCGTAATCGAAATATGCAGCAATAGCAAGCACAATCCGAATGGATTTAATCATGGCAACATATGAAAAAATTTCGTCGTAATTGAAACCATGTGGTTGACGATACCCCTTCGCTACAAGCCTAGCTTTATACGTTTGTATGTTGCCATCCATGCCGATCTTCTTCTTGAAGACCCATTTGCAACCAATAGGCTTTACGCCTTCTGGTGCATCAACCAGTGTCCAAACTTGGTTGGTGTACATGGAATCCATTTCGGATTTCATGGCATCTTACCATAAATCGGAGTCGATATCTTGTATCGCTTCCTCATATGTAGCCGGTTCGTCTTCCTCAATAAGATTAATATCCACATGAGGTGAGATCAGAAACCCATACCTCTCAAGTTATTTTCTGACTCTCTCCTATCTACGCGGTTCTTATGTATTCGAAGATTGTGGTACAGTCTCATCCCTGATGAACTGTTCATATTCCGTTAAGGATTCTGTGCCAGGAATAGTATCACTCTGATTTTCATTGAGTTCAACTTTCCTCCCACTAACCACTGCATTTAGGAATTCATTCTCAAGGAAAACCGCATGTAGAGCAATAAATACTTTGTTCTCTTGTGGGTTGTAGAAGTAATATTCTTTGGTTTCCCTAGGATAACCTACAAATAGACACTTATCCGATTTGGGTTCAAGTTTGGTACCATCCAAACGTTTAACGTATGCCCAGCAACCCCAAATCTTCAGGAATGAGAAACCCGGTTTTTTTCCTGTCCATATTTCATACGGAGTCTGTTGAACAGACTTTGACGGAACCTTATTCAAAATAAGTATTGCACTGTTCAATGCATATCCCCAGAAGGAAATAAGTAGCTCAGTGCGACTCATCATCGACCTTACCATGTCCAATAAAGTTCGATTTCTCCGTTCGGACACACCGTTCAATTGAGATGTTCGGGGAGGAGTCCACTGTGAAAGAATACCATACTTTTTCAAGTAATCAAGAAACTCATTGCTTAAGTATTCTCCACCACGGTCCGACCGTAATGTTTTAATACTTTTGCCGGTCTATTTTTCTACTTCGTGTCGAAACTCTTTGAATTTATCAAAGGTTTCCGACTTGTGTCTCATAGGTACACATAATCATAACGCGATGCATCATCCATAAAGGTTACGAAGTATTCATATCCACCTCTAGCCTGGCTAGTCATTGGCCTACATACGTCACTATGAACGAGGGCTAACAGTTCAGTGGCACGTGCACCTTTACCGCTAAAAGGTGTTTTAGGCATTTTGCCTAATATTCAAGATTCGCCGACGTCATATAAATTTGGATCAAATCCGTCCAAGTACCCACTCTTCGAAAGTGTGGATATGTGAGTCTTGTTAATGTGTCCCAGACGACAATGCCACATATAAGTTTCATTTTTGTTACTTAATTTAAGCATTTTGTTTGTTACATTATATGTTTGAGATTGATTTATATTCAAAATATAAAGACCATTATTTACATCAGCACTGCATATCTCCATATCATTTTTATACATAAAACACCAAGTGTTTCTAAATACAAAAGTATACCCACATTGGGCTAATAAGGATACATATATAATATTCCTAGTCAAACTAGGTACATAATAACAGTCTGAAAGATTAAGTACATGCCCCGATGGCAGTTCCAAAAAATAAGTCCCAACGGCCAAAACGACGACTCTAGTCCCATTTCCAACGCGGAGGTCAATCTCTCTTGTGGCCAGTCTCCTACTAATCTGCAGATCCTGCACATCAGTACATATATGAGTACAACAACCAAAATCAAAAATCCAATTTTTAAAACTAGAATTAGACATGTTTATTTCTATAACAAACATACATGAAGCTGGTGCATTGCCCGCTTTGATTTCCTTCATGTGCGCCTTGTACTCACGGAGTCACGCTTCCAGTGACCCCGTTTGCCACACTACAGACATACATCTTGGGATTTGTCATTTTCCATCCCATAAGACTTTAACGATTTGGCATTGTCCTTCTTCTTCTTCTTCTTTACACCTCTAGTAGCCTTCGGCCAAGCCTTGGGAGACTGAGATGTTGAAGCGAATTGCGCCTCGCACATTTTGCCCTTCAATAGCTCTTTTTCTGCTTCACGCAGCATTGCCATCAGCTCTCCAAGAGTATGGTCTTGGTTCATCATATTGTAGTTCATGATGAACCCGCTCCAGCTGTCAGGAAGAGACTGCAAGATCAAATCTATAGAAGTCTCAGCCTCAAAGGTTATGCCTAGCTGACCTAGCTGTGCAATGTCAGCAATCATCTACGACACATTGTGCTCAACAGATGTACCCTCTGACATTCGAGAGCGAAAGAGCTTTTTCTGCAATTCATACCTTTGCGATCTAAGGTTAGATCGATGAAGGTCCTTCAATTTTTCCATCATAGTATAAGGATCTAATCCCTTGTTTTGTCATCGAAATTGAGGGGTCATCGCAGCGAGCATGACGGATTGAGCAGTTGAGTTGTCATCGCTATGAGTCTTCCAAAGCTCAAACTCAAGCAGCTGCTCATTTCCGAGCTTAAGCCCGAGAGGTCTCTCTATCGTATAGAGCATCCTCTCAGCCCCCAGGACAATCCTAAGGTTCATATCCCAATCAGAAAAGTTCGCGCCATTAAAGACATTCTCGTCCATGATAATGTCTCTAACTCCGATATTTCCAGCCATTTTAATTGCAATAGTCAAACTATTCAATTAACGATATTGGGTACAGTCCAACTGTTATAAGAAAAATAATAGAATATTAGTCCAACTAATAGATATATAAAATTGACGAAATAATTTGAAAGCGCGTAATGCCAAGTATTTGAACGAAATTACAAATTCAATACTAGCCTCCCACTATTTTTCGGTGAGCCTCTAACCCTTTGTTGAGTACTCGGGAAACCTAGTTTCCTAGTGGGCTAGGATCCCGTTAAATAACACACAACCTTGACTTTGGCCAACAAGCTGTATGATATTTAACTAGGTAGATCTCTAAGATCAATTGGATCTCATCCAATTCCTAGATCCGGTAGGTGGACCTCAAAGTTCGAAACATATATACAATATATATGCCAATATATCCAATATATTTTCCTAACCTTTTCCTCTGAATCAACTAAGCCTTGGCTTTGGCTCAACAAGCTTAATGATTCCAGTTAAGCGGGACCCATTGACTTTGGAAAGCTTCATAATTCGATGTCGATGAACAAGAAATGATCTTGACTTTGGCCAACAAATCACAATTTGGCCAAGACATGCGATATGGAACAAAGCCTTCATGATTCAAACACATCCGCGATGGACAAAGGTCTTGACTTTAGCCAACAAACCAATGCCAATCTTGGATCTTGAGAATGGATCACTTAATGGAAGGAAAACACTTAATATTTGTTGAGGGTTTTTCGCGTAATTGGCAACCAATTAATTATCTTTGATTAGGTCTCATCATACACCCTTAAACATGCAATCTAAAAGCATAATAAGGCGCGATAAATAAATTAATAATGATATGCGGATGTATATTTTACAAATTTTTCCTAGAATAAATCACTCATTTTCCTCTCCCCGGCTAGCACTATTCTAACTTATACCCAATTACATAATACAATAAAGAAATCTCATTACATTGAGCAGAATTGGTGAGAAGATAATTACAAAGAATCGAGAGATAAAGGCTGGACACGCAGGTCCAATTTAATAAATTCTAAATTTATTACAACAATTTCCAAAATTGCCCTCACCCATCTAATATCCATTTGATATACATTATTCATACAATACATCCATGTATTCACACAAAGCATGTTATTCAATCAATCTAATCCAATTAATTAATCTTTTGATTTAAGTGATCATCCAATGTTCAAACAACGATTTGATTTGCGCGAGTCCAACTCGTTTAAGAATAAGTACTCCAAGTGCGAATTCTTGAATTATATCGAACTACAATTTTAAATTCGATTTAATTTGTATTCAATATTAATTCTTTATTTAATTCCAAATTAAATAATTACACTTTTAATGTGCTTTTACGACTTAGATTCTAAATCTAATCTAAATGGGTCTCAAAGCCCAATTAACATACAATGTCAATTAATTAAAGTCCAATGGGCTTTCAATTAATTTATTAAGGCATGGACTTTGGCAACCAAAGCCCAATAAGGAATCACCATTTGCCACAAAATTAATTTTGGCCCATTAGGCCCAATTAATTATTTAAAGGCCCATTTATTATATTTGGAATTTGGATCCAATCCAATTGTCTTAAACCAACTTGGCCCAACCAAGCCCATTAGGCACAAATACAACAATTTTAGCCTAATTCCAAATTAAGCCTAATTAATTAAATTCCAATATTCCAAATATCACAATTTATTAAATTAAAGTGTATAGCCATAATTAATTATTTAAATTAACATTTCCAAAATACCAATTTACATAATTAATCATGCTTTATTATTTTCAATACATGTCCAACATTATTGAAGCAAAATCAATCCCAACATGCTCATACAAGCTCACGGCAATCATGATATTTTTTCATTAATTTTGATTTCAATCCAATTAAATCACAAATCAATTTATCCATGCATTTTAAACTCATCCAATGGTCTAAAAAATCAAAATCACAATGAGCTTAAGGTTCCTATATGATTCGGCCAAGCCTCTTAATTTGGGGAAAATTAATCCAATTAATTTTTCATAAATTGATCATACATAACTTTAAGTTATCATTATCTAAGCATACTCAAACAAATAATTTGATTAAATCATGCTCAAATCAAAAATACCCAAATTCAAGATTAAGAACCCTAATTCAATTTCATGCTTAAATAGTCTCTGATACCATTGTTGGGTCTCTAAGATCAATCCCAAGATCTAATAAGCATAAAATAGATGTGAATACGCAAAGAAGTAGCAGAAATACTTATATTGAACGGATTGGATGTAGGTGTAGAGTTCAAAAATCCACTTTGAGAAGTTGTTCCAAGCTCATCTCTTTGATGTATGTTGAAGCTCCAAGCTTGAAGAATGAGTCTCCAAACTCTTGAGAATGGTTTCTCTATCACCTTTGTATGATTCTTTTAAGTGCTAGCTATAGGAAAATTTTGCAACAAAACTTCCCATTGTTCCTTTGTAACTCACGGCAATGTGAGAGTAAAAGAGAGGGAGAAAATCGGTGGTGAGAGGAAGAAGAGAATGAAAAAGTGTTGACTTGTTATTTTGATTTTCCAAAAACAAAATATGATATACCAAAATCAAATGTTTGGTAAAAGTCTATCACCTTTCAAAATGGAGTGTTTTACACGCCATCACCAAATACCAAATTCCATCACCAAAAAGTAAGTAAAATGACAAGTGATGTGACTTGTGGTGGGCCCCACTTGATACAAAATCCGAGTGGGCCCGCAAACACATTTCGGGCTCGGGTTCGTTTATTCTAAATTAACGAATTTTCTGTTGCGACGTAATTAAATCAAATTTAATTAAATAATTATGCCTAGCAAAATTACTATTAAAGTCGCTCGCGAATTAATTCTAAATTAATTCGTTCGCCCGAATTAAAATCCAATTTTAATTCTGTTATAAAATCTGATTTCATTTAATATATCGAATATATAATTTAATCGATTAATTCCAAATTAATCGTTCTCTCTTTTATCAAATTTTATCCCAGATAAATTCTCACCGTAATTAATCCTAGATTAATTTTCTTTCTCTTCTAATTAATCACAGATTAATTATGTTCGAGTCATACGTCATCGGTGAATCTTCGGGAAGCAACCCATAAGATCTCTGGATATGTTGGTAGTAAATCCGGTCGTCGGACTATATGAACACATGCGTACCCCGTACCACGTTTTTACCGATTTACAAGACATGGTTGGCTTCTAGCAAAGCACCGTGCCATCCCAATTCTCCAGAAATATTCTTTAAGGAATATATAATCTATAGCAGGCGTAGTATATGTAGTATTGCGTATTACGATCCAGTATCGGATGTCGCATGCAAGGCCTGGGGCTGGAATAGTGTCTGCCCCGTACGAAGCATATATCGGATCACAAGCAACTAGTCTCTATAATCGGATAATCATGACATGTCATATTATTCCGATAGTTGCAACATATTAGAGAACCAGTTATGTATCTCTGCGTGATCATCATCTCCATATGACTGAAGTGATACTTCCGTCTTGACATCACACCCAATACAATACGATTCTCAATAAACCCAGAAGAGGCGTACACAGAACCTGTTAAAGTCCCGGACGACCAAAACCAAAGCGTATTGATTGTCGAAAGTATTAGCGATGCAAGTCTTAGGTTAAGACCAAATACACCTACCCTGAATCGGATTCCCATAGACACATAGTCATACTACCAATGAGATTCGAGGGGTCTATCTAGAGTGAAGCTGTTCTCGTACCATCGGTAAACACAATCTCCTATCACACTTTCATAAGTATCCAATATATGAGAACTATGCCGTTATGCTCCCCAATGCGCACAAGTGCAATACTAGTATATTCCGCATTATCGATGTCGAGTCTCGATAATACTACGACTATGGATATTTAATGATTAAACCTTTGTGGATTGATATTGTCTCATATCTTATTAATCCGGAACTAATCATAATGACTTTTATCATTTATATATTCAAGTAATTAAATTACAAAATGATAAAATAGCAATTTCCATTGTCACATAGTTAATTTGTACAAAAACCACAATGTCTTTTACAAATAGTGACACTATGGGTCATAATTGTCCAAAATTTTTCACATTCATCTGTCATATCTCATAGTCTTGATATGCTGCAATGGCTGAGAGAATCCTAATGGATTTTAGCATGTCTACTTGTGAAAAAGTTTCCTCATAATTAATCCCAGGTCATTGAGGGTAACCTTTCGTTACCAGTCGGGCCTTAAAGGTCTCCACATTTGCAAAGGATCCTCGCTTCTTTTGTAAACCTATTTAGAACCAAAGGTTTAACTCCTTTAGAAAATTCAACCAAGTCCCAGACTTGATTTTCATGTATAGAATGTATCTCGGACTTCCTGGCTTCCCGCCATTTTCCCGAATCGATATACAATATCGTCTTTTTATATGTAGTCGGATCTGTTTCCTCTAAGAAGAGAATATCAAGGATCCCGTCATACATTAAAAATAGTCTCTCTGGAGGCTTTGATATTCTATTTGACCTACGTAGAACCTGTGTCGTAGATCCTTCACCTAGTTGGATCTTTAGTTCCATCTCAAGTTCCTCAATGTTGGGATCAAACTTATCGAGTTCAATCTTTCTAAAATTCCTATTTTCTCTCAAAAATTCTTTTTAAGAAAAGTGGTAAAACGAGCAACAAATACATTCATTGCTCAGAATCGTAGAATTGATATCCCAAAGAATTTTCAGGATATCCGACGAACAAATATTTATACCCCTGGGTGCTAGTTTATTCCGTTGTGTAACTCTAACGTACGCGGTACAACCCCAAATCTTTAAATATCAAAGACTTAGATTTCTATCCTACCATATCTGATATGAGGTCCTACAAACAACTTTCGACGGAACTCTATTATGTATGTGAGCAGCAGTAAGTAGTAAGTGTAACTCAAAGGTAAAATGAAATATATGTATAGCTCATCATAGATCGTGCCATATCTAATAAAGTATGATTTCTCCGCTCAGACACATCATTGTGTTGAGGAGTTCTTGGTAGGCTATATTGGGCGAGAATATCTTCTCTCTTAAATAACATCTCAATTCGTCACTCATGAATTCACCACCTCTATCAAATTGAAAGCACTTGATGAATTTATCGTTTTTTTTTCTACTTCGATTTGGAATGTTTTGAACTTTTCAAATGTTTTTTTTTTGTCTCATCAAATAAACATATCCATATCTTGACTTATCATCTGTGAAAGTCACGAAGTAAGTTGAACCATCATGAGCAACATGATTTAATTGACCACATACATCACTGTGTACTAGTTCCAATAAATCTTCAGCACGATGTCCAACACCAAGAAATGGGGCCTTTGTCATTTTCCCTTAGATACATGACTCACAAATCAGATAAAGATCTAAGGTAAGATCTTCAATCAAACCGTTCTTAACCAATTTTGATAGACATCTAACACCTTTGTGGCCCAATCTCATATGAATAATTTAGTATTATTTAATTCAGATATTTTACATGTATTTTCCACTACATTAAAGACATCTCTATATGCTTCCTAAATATAATGACCGTTAGATAAAGAACATTTATATATCAAATAGTTGTCTTTGTCATATAAACATAAAACATCATCTTTATGTTTATTTTATATCACTTATTATCCAATATTGGCAACGATATTATCTATCTGATAAGAGAAGGTACATAATAACAGTCATGTAAAATTAATTTACATCTATTATGGAGATCTACATAATAACAGTCATGTAAAATTAATTTACATCCATTATGAAGATCTAGAACAACTTTTCCTATGACTTTGACATCCAATGTCTCGTCATTTCTAACTCTTAGTTGGAACTCCCATTTGTTCAGTCTTCTTTTAACCCTCATGACCTGTGTAACGCACCTACACTCTCCAAGCTTGTCCAGGGCCAATGACTTGCCCATGGCCGCTTGTGTGTGTGGTGCTAGTGTGCACTTTGTATTTATTCTTATTTTATTTTATTTTCTATTTTAGGGGGTGTGACAACTCAAACACCATGTGTGTTTCCTAGTGGCACTTGTGCAATGTCTTTAAAACCTCTTTAGGGGGGGTGACCCGGGCACCTTAGAAGGGCCTTGGCCACCAGCATACTAGGGGCTTTAGCTGTGTACTCCCTCGCCCTTAGTTGGCTTGCTTAATGAAACATGCTTCCTTTTGATTTCCAATTGCTATGTCCGAATGTGTTACTTGAATGTGTTTCATTATCTTATGCCTTGTGGATGTATGCTTATGGATGTATGCTTTACTTTGTTGCCTAATAATGTTCCGTTCTATAAATGGCTAACCATGGGTACGACCTTGCAGGGTCGATTCTAGGCTGACTTGTTAGGCGCAACGCTAACAAGTGCCGCACGGACCCAACTTGGTGACACCAAAGTTTGGCCCGTGACAGTTGGTATCAGAGCGTGGTTCAAGGTTGTGTTGCAAAATGGCTACGAAGTCCTCCACAAAAGCGCGCTTGGATGCTGTCGAGAAAAAACTAGTGGATATTGATAGCCTCGTCTCAACACTCACGAACAAGACTTCAGATGTCGAAAACCTCAGGCAAACTATCAAGGTACTCGAGGCCCTTACAACTAGGGTAAGTGCCCTAGAGACTCAAGCAACAGGTGCTAGCACGAGTGCCTCACGAGAAGGGGGATATGCCATTAATTGGCAAGATGCCGTGAGCTCCTTGAAGGAGCAGTTGGCAGAGTTGAGCGTGATGGTGAATCTCACCGCCCTTGCTGTCTCAAACTTGCCCACGACTGCTCAGAACATAGAACAGAAGAGATCCAAGATCCCAGAGCCTAGAGTATACGATGGTGTCAGAGACGCGCAAGCCCTCGAAAACTTCCTCTTTGACATGGAGCAGTACTTTAAAGCTTCACGGATAGAAGAAGAGGGGGACAAGGTCTCAATAACCTTGATGTATTTGTCTGGAGATGCGAAGTCTTGGTGGAGGGCAAAACACATTGAAATCCAGGAAGGACGATGCGCCGTTGACAATTGGGAGGATTTGAAGCGCGAGCTAAAAACTCAATTCCTACCAGGAAATGTAGCTTACATAGCTCGACGACAACTAAGAGACCTAAAACATACAGGTTCCGTCCGGGAATATGTGAGGAAGTTCTCCGGATTGATGTTGGATATCCGAGACATGTCCGAACAAGACAAACTCTTCTATTTTATAGAGGGATTGAAGCCTTGGGCCAGAACAGAGTTACAGAGGCAACGAGTGAAAGACTTGCCTTCAGCACAGGCTGCGGCGGAACAGTTAACGGACTATTCCCTCGAGGGACCTCCATCAAAGAGATCTACGCCGGCTCCTACTAATAATGATAGTGGGAATAAGAGGCCTAGGAACTGGAACAACGATAGAAGTGGGGGAGCGGAGAAGAGAATTGAGTCAAGTTCCTCGAACTTCAAATGGCCGGCACCTCAGAACGGTCCTCCAAATGGAAGAAGAAGAAGCCTTAAGTTGTTTTATTTGTGATGGGCCACATCGAGCTATGGAATGCCCTAAGAAATCAAGAATGGCGGCCCTCTAGCACAAGAAGAAGAGGAAGAACGACGACGCCCGACTGAGAAGGGCCCAGAAAGGGAAGAATCTGGCCGAATGGTGGCCTTGAGGATGCTCAATGCCCTTAACAAACAACCAGAAACTCAGAAGGTCTCGGGGAAGGGCCTCATGTGTTTGATGCATTGTTAATTGATTAATGGAGTTGCGGCAAAAAGCGTTATGGTGGACAGGGGCCACCCATAACTTTGTTTCTACCGCCGAAGCGAAGCGTCTGGGGCTCAAGTTAGAGCGGGACACGGGTCGTATGAAAGCGGTTAATTCACAAGCGCTACCCACGAGTGGGCTAGCGAGACAAGTAAGAGTGAAGATCGGCACGTGGGAAGGTCGAACTGACCTTGTGGCGGTCCAGATGGATGACTTCGATATTGTTCTAGGAATGGAATTCCTACTTGACAAGGGGGCCATCCCTGTCCCAGCTGCAGGGAGCTTGTTGATTATGGGGGAGAAACCTGCAGTAGTACCAGCAAAGGTAAAACCTCCCACAGAAGGAAGGAAGACTATATTCGCAATCCAGTTTAAGAAGGGAATCAAGAGGCGGGAGCCGACATTCATTGCTATCCCTACAGTAGTTGGAGAGGGAGAGAAGGAAACCCCGGTGCCTGAGATCAACAGGGTTTAGAAGAGGTTTACTGAAGTGATGCCTGATCAGCTCCCCAAAGTCTTACCTCCGAGGAGGTCCGTTGATCACCAAATCGAGATTTATTCTTAAACCGCCGGCAAGAGCACCTTATAGGATGGCTCCACCAGAATTAGCTGAACTTCGTAAGCAACTAGATGATCTGTTGGAGGCAGGCTTCATCAGGCCTTCGAAGGCCCCATATGGAGCCCCTGTCTTATTCCAAAAGAAACAAGATGGAAGTTTGAGATTGTGCATCGACTATAGGGCTTTGAACAAGTTGACAGTGCGAAACACCTACCCCATTCCCCTGATAGCAGATTTGTTCGACCAACTGAGTGGAGCAAGATACTTTTCGAAGCTGGATTTACGTTCGGGATATTATCAGATGAGAATTGCCGAAGGGGATGAACCGAAGACGACTTGTGTCACCCGATATGGAGCATTCGAGTTCTTGGTGATGCCGTTTGGGCTAACTAATGCTCCCGCAACATTTTGCACCCTAATGAATGAAGTCTTCCATGAATACCTTGACAAATTTGTAGTGGTTTACCTAGATGACATTGTGGTTTACAGCACTACATTGGAGGAACACAAGAGACATCTTGCCATGGTATTCCAGAAGTTGAAAGACAATAGGCTATTTGTGAAGAAAGAAAAATGCTCATTCGCCCAGGAACGCATCAAATTCCTCGGCCATATCATAGGGCAGGGTCATATACGGATGGACATGGAGAAAGTACGAGCAATACGTGAGTGGAGCGCCCCAGCCAATGTCAAAGAATTGCGGTCTTTCCTTGGGCTTACCAACTACTACCGGAGATTCGTAAGAGGATATACCAAGAAGGCGATACCCTTGACAGAACTATTAAAGAAGGAGGTGACATGGGAATGGACTGATGCGTGCAGAGAAGCCTTTGAAAGCTTAAAGGAAGCGATGATAGGAGACCCAGTTCTCATTCTCCCGGAGATGGCCAAACCATTTGAAGTTCAGACGGATGCTTCAGACTTTGCACTTGGAGGGGTGTTGCTTCAGGAAGGTCACCCTATTGCCTATGAGAGTCGTAAGCTTTCCGAAACAGAACAACGATATACAGCACAAGAAAAGAACTATTAGCAGTGATACATTGTCTGCGGGTGTGGAGACATTACCTTCTCGGGTCGAGATTTGTGGTGAAGACAGATAACTCCGCGTCAGTCAGTTATTTCCTCACTCAACCAAAGCTTACTTCGAAACAGGCTCGATGGCAGGAGTTTTAGCAGAATTCGACTTTCACTTTGAGCATAAAGCAGGATGTTTGAATCAGGTGGCAGATGCTTTGAGTCGAAAGTCAGAACTTAGTCATTTGAAGGCGTTGGCTAACATGTCTTTCAGCACCATCCGTACACCTATCAGAGAACTCATCCGAAACAACTTGGAGAAGGACCATGTCTCTAAGGCAATTTTGAAGTTAGTAAGGGAAGGTAAGGCTCGTCGCTTCTGGTTGGAAGACGGACTTTTGTGGACTAAGGGAAACCGTCTGTATGTTCCCAAGTCAGAAAACCTCCGGAGGATTCTCATAAAGGAATGTCATGATACTTTATGGGCCGGCCATCCGGGTTGGCAGAGAACTCATGCATTATTGAAACAAGGATACTATTGGCCTCAGATGCGGGATGATGTGACAGAGTACACCAAGACATGCCTCATTTGTCAGCAGGATAAAGTGGAGAAGTTGAAGACCCCTGGATTATTGGAACCGTTGAACGTCCCCAACAGGCCATGGGAGAGCATCTCCCTTGACTTCATAACCAACCTTCCAAAAATTGGCGAACTAACCAACATATTGGTAATTGTTGATAGGTTCTCCAAATATGCAACATTCATACCAGCACCTAAGTACTGCAAGGCGGAAGACACTGCTAAATTATTCTTCAAGCACGTGGTAAAGTATTGGGGCGTGCCTAGACAAATTGTGAGTGATCGAGATCAGAGATTTGCGGGAACTTTCTGGTCCGAACTCTTCAAACTACTGGGTTCTCAACTAAACATGTCAACAAGTTACCACCCCGAGACTGATGGACAGACAGAGAGATTCAATGGAATGCTGGAGGAGTACTTACGCCACTTCGTTAATGCCAACCAGAGAAATTGGGTACAACTTCTTGATGTTGCCCAATTTTGCTTCAACTCTCAAAAGAGCTCCGCCACCAACAAAACACCTTTTGAAATTGTGATGGGTCAGCAGCCTCTACTCCCACACACAGTGACAGAGTATTCCGGGAAGAGCCCACGAGCTTTCAACTTCACTAAGGAATGGAGAACCAATACAGAAATTGCTCGAGCTTATTTGGAGAAGGCTTCCGCGAGGATGAAGAAGTGGGCAGATCAGCATAGAAGACCTTTAGAATTCCAACCTGGAGATTTGGTGTTGATCAAGTTAAATCCAGAACAAATACGATTCAGAGGGAACAGAGACAAGAGATTGGTGAGGAAATATGAAGGGCCAGTTCCCGTTCTTAAGAAGGTGGGAAAAGCTTCATACAAAGTCGAGACTCCAGCGTGGATGAAGATGCACCCAGTTTTTCATGTCAGCAGGTTGAGACCTTTTCACGCAGATAATAAGGATGCAACTCGCAACCAACTACGAAGACCAGAGATTGAAGAACCAACTAAGAAGAGAACAACGAAGGAAGTTGAAGAGATTTTGGCAGAAAGGGAGGCGACCGGAGACCAGCAACAGGGAAAGGAGTTCCTAGTGAGGTGGAGAGACCTGGGAGATGAAGAGACAAGTTGGGAGAGAGTCGAAGACCTGCAGCAGTTTTCACAGAAGATTGAAGACTTTACAACCCTTCAGCGTCAAAACAAGAGAGCCGAAGACCTGCACCAACTGAAGCAGCAGAGTGAAGAGTTTCAAGCCTACCAGCACCGAGGTGAAGAGCAGAGGAGGAGCAGTTCAAATGTGTCAACGAGGACGTCGACAGATTAAGTGGGGGAGGATGTAACGCACCTACACTCTCCAAGCTTGTCCAGGGCCAATGACTTGCCCATGGCCGCTTGTGTGTGTGGTGCTAGTGTGCACTTTGTATTTATTCTTATTTTATTTTATTTTCTATTGGGGGGGTGTGACAACTCAAACATCATGTGTGTTTCCTAGTGGCACTTGTGCAATGTCTTTAAAACCTCTTTAGGGGGGTGACCGGGCACCTTAGAAGGGCCTTGGCCACCAGCATACTAGGGGCTTTAGCTGTGTACTCCCTCGCCCTTAGTTGGCTTGCTTAATGAAACATGCTTCCTTTTGATTTCCAATTGCTATGTCCGAATGTGTTACTTGAATGTGTTTCATTATCTTATGCATTGTGGATGTATGCTTTACTTTGTTGCCTAATAATGTTCCGTTCTATAAATGGCTAACCATGGGTACGACCTTGCAGGGTCGATTTTAGGCTGACTTGTTAGGCGCAACGCTAACAAGTGCCGCACGGACCCAACTTGGTGACACCAAAGTTTGGCTCGTGACAACCTGCATGGAGTTGCAAATATGAGTGGCACTATCAGTGTCTAATACTCATCCACTATTTGCATCGACGCTAATGAGATGTCAATAATAGGAAAAATACAAAGCGTAACTGGGGTTCTTGCTTTTTCTTTCAGCTCTAGAAATATATTTTGTGGCTCCTCTTTTTAATCAAATTAAAATTCATTCAAAATAAATTTATAACTCTCTTATTACATTAACACCAATTTTAATGGTGGATTTTTGCAACTTAAAAATTATAATATCTTCTTGTAATTCCTCAAAACTTTAAACCAAATTTTATTTTTTTAAAAAAATTCATTAAAAAAAATAACATTTTTCTGTTTATGTTTCAACTTTCGCTACTCATTCATTATTTATTATAATATTTTTTTTTTCTTAAATTTTTTTTTTTTTTTTTTGGTTTTGTTGGTGAAGGGTAGTTGATGACTCGAGGCCAGTGTATCATAGGGTAGTTAATTCATTTCTCAATAATTTTTATTTTAATTAGTATAGGCATGCATCTTATGCGGGTTGAGTATATATTTTAGGTATTATCTTATAAATACTCACTCAGGATCTTGTCAATTTTATAGTCTAAATTAGGTAATTGATTTACTTACATATAATATTTATTGTTGACGATTTTGGTCCCAGGGTAATATTGGAATATCATCACTCCGAGGAAATTTCCTCCAACTGTGAATTTGTTTGGTTATGGGGGACCAAAGGCAAATTTAGCGGAAAACAAGAAAATACGCCAATCAGACAAGGTGTTTTAACGTGGTTCGGCGGATTTTGGGATCCGACCTACGTCCATGGGCAAGAACAGGATGGTGCTTTTTTATTACTCAAATACACTCCTCGAGCCTCTTCCTTGCTTTTACAAATCAAAGCTCTATGATTCTAATCTCTCACTCTTGTGATGATTTTTTTAGATCCTCTTTTACACATGCTCTACCCTTCTATTTATAATAATACAGAAATCAGATTCCTATTTGCATAAGAAATCCTATTTGGACTCAATCTTCTCTTCTTGTAGGGTTTCCTGATCCGGTATTGCCTTCTTCTTCCGTATTCCTTTTTGGATTCTGATTCTCTCTCCTTGCGAAAGTAGGATATCTTCCTTATCTTATCCATAAGAATGGGGTGCTGTTGTCTTGAACACGGTCCGTCATCTGGTCGGTCTTAATGAGGTCGGCCATGACAATCTTTTATGCTGAGAGCGTGCCTGCCGACATCTATAGTGCTCGGTCACCCGGACCATAGTGGTCGGTTTTCACATGAACTGGTCGGGTCGGCTAGATGATCTCAGCCAGACAGAGAATTTACCCTTTTGTCCTTGTCGTGCTGCTTTAAATGTTGTAGCGCTTGAAAACACCATCAACATCTGTCCCCTAGTTCTCGGTTCCAACGAGTATGTGAGTTGGTGCCGGGAACTATATGAAGAGGGTGTGCTGATTGTCTTCGCTGGTAGTCGTCCCAGGATGCAAAAAGGAATCTGCTTGCCGTTCCAATCATCTTTCCTCGAGACGTACAACCGTCATGTCTTCTTAAATGCCTATCAAATCAATTTTAGAGTTTCTCCTAATGTTCGACACTTGTCAAACATCTGCCGGGTTCCCGCCAAAAGAGGGGACGAATCGACCGCTCAGAGGCGTTTTCACAGTGGGCTGATCTCAGCCGTCTGTTTGAACTTGGGAGGCCCCTTGTGTAGCCGACACTTGGCGCTCATCCGGGCTCTTTCTTCAGATCTAATGGTCACGAGTGCCTTTGTCATGACTATAAGAGGACGAGGCCTTTACTGTTCATTCTTTTTCTGCAATTTCTTCTTCTCTTTTGGAAACATTCCTGTTGACTCGCTTCTCTTTAGTGTCCTCGGATCTCAACTGTGGTCCTTTTCTACTTCTGTGTTGCGAACATAAGGAACGGGCATCACCGCGCCGCATAACCTCCTGCTTTTGAGAAGAACAAGTAAGTCTTCTGAGCGACCTCTCCTCTTTTTCTTTATGCAGTGTTTCTGTTTGTCTATTTTGCTTAGGGAGAGACTTGTGGTTTTGCTGGGTCTTGCTTTAGGGCATCTTTTAGAGACTCCCTATCTAGTTTAGTACGGACACCTTGGGTAGCTCCTCATAGACTGATTCTCCTCCCTTCTCTGTTTTCTGGGTGTCAGGGATGTCTGACAATAGTTCTCCCTCCGAAAGGCCTGCCAAAATTCAACTCCCCCTGCTGAAGAGCTCTCCTCGGGCTCAGGGGCACCTAGTGTAGAAGACCTTGACACTACCCCTACTGCTTCCGAGATTGAAAATGACTCCTACCATCAAAGGGTTCCTCGGAAGGACCCAGAGCCTGGTGAACTTGGGTCGTCGGCTCTGGATATGAACCGTCCCTCCAAGATAACCGAGGATGATCTTGCCCTTCTCCGTCAGCGGTATAACATTCCGATAGACATCGCCCTTGAAGTTCCAGGCCCAATGGATCGTGCCAGTCAGCCTGACGAAGGCTCGGTAGCACTCCTTCCTATCTTCTTCGAGTGCGGGCTGCGGCTGCCGATTCAACCTTACTTCGCTTGGATGTTGGCCGAGATGGAGATCGCTCCTTGTCAGCTGAGTCTAAACAGTTGGAGAATTCTGGCCGGGTTGTATGTGGCTTGGCATCGAGCAGGGCTCGGGGAGCCCTCTTTTGAAGAGGTGAAGAGGGTGTATCGCCTGAAAGCCAACCCAAAGGCTCATCATGGTTGGTATTATCTTTCTGCTTACAACAGCTCTATGAACATCGTCCAGAAGCTCCCTGATTCCAATAAGAACTTCAAAGATCTCTGGTTCTGGGCCACTGGGGATTGGGGACGGACCCTGAGGTCAGATGAAGGGGAGACTTTGTACCGGATATCTTCAGGGCGGGAGGTTAGGAGATTGACCTTTTATTTTTTCTTAGTTTCTCTCTCTTCTCTTTCTTTTTATGTGGGTTCTTACCCCTCTCCCTCTATTCCTTTTTAGCCTGTTGGAGGGATGCTCCAAAGGTTTCCCATCGGGTGCGGGTCCGGGTAGGCTGGGCTCGTCGGTATGCTGCCCACTGGAGGGAATTGGTTAATGACGCGGCCTTTGTTGGATCAGGCCTTACTCGGACCGTCCCTTCGAAGTCTCAGGTCGGATAGGTAGGTGTCTTTGGCTTTTTTGATGATCTTTCCAGTTTGTTTCATCATGTTTGATATCTTTTTTATGTGCTCGACCCCTGATTTCCTTTTTTCTTGTAGGCATGTCGAAGAGGCCTAAGTTTCTTGAGAAGTTGGCCGGTACCATGAAGAAAACCGGCCGTGCTGATGTTGGAACTTCCCGGGCACAGCCTGACACTACTGGGGCTGAGCGGGTGTTTCAAGGAGATGTCCAGCCTGCTGCTCGGAGTCTCTCTTCTCCTGGTGCACAATTGTCGGGGTCCGCTCCTCTTACCAGTCCGCCAAAGCCCCTTAGGAAGAGGAGGCGTCAATTTGGGGCCGAGGAGACCGATGGTCCAAGAGGGAGGTCGAGGAAGAAGCTGCTCCGGTTAAGGAAGGATGTCCGTAGGGGGAGAAATCCTCTGAAGGATCCTCCAAAAAACGGAAGGGCCCTGTGGTCCTCGGGGGATGACTTGGGGGAAAACATCCGGGAGGCCACTTCCCATTTAGTGCCGGCCTTCAATGAATTGGCCGAGGTGATTCCTCCTGAGGAGGTCTCGAGGTATGAGGATGTATCTCCTGAAGGTGTTGTGGCTGAGATGAGTTCTCAGATGGCGAAGGTATTTTCACTCCCCTTCTCGGTTTTTTGGTTCTTTTTATTTTGTGTATTGACTCCTTTCTCTCTTTTTTTGTGTAGGCCAACTACCTCATGGCCAAGAATAAGGGTCTTCTTCTGACTTTGCTGTCCGAGGGTGGTCAGGCCCAGAGGCTTCAAAATCGTCTCTCCGAAGTGGAGGAAAAGCTGGCTGACCGGGAGGGGACGATAGAGGACCTTCAGTTGGCTGCTGTTGAGAACTTCAAAACGAATAAGGCTCTTAAGGCTGCTGCCTCTCCTGGAACGAAAACTTGCTGATAATGCCCGGGAGGATTTGAAGACCGCCCAGTCTGAGATTGGCGTCCTGAAGGGGAGGGTAGCAAGTGCTGAGGCCAAGTTGAAGAACAAAGACGAGGAGGTTGGACGGGCCCGAGATAGTCTCGAGAAGAAGAAGACCGATCTTGAGGAGAGGGAGTTTGATCTCGAGGAGAGAGAGATCGAGCT
Source organism: Zanthoxylum bungeanum (assembly GCA_019454045.1). Classification (NCBI taxonomy): domain Eukaryota; kingdom Viridiplantae; phylum Streptophyta; class Magnoliopsida; order Sapindales; family Rutaceae; genus Zanthoxylum; species Zanthoxylum bungeanum. The sequence continues at coordinate 2,826 of SKCR01023393.1, read as the reverse complement.
TGAGAAGAGGGAGAGTGAGCTTGAGGCCGAGAAGGAGGCTATCCGCCTGGAGGGGGTTGGCGACTGTGCTGAGCTGATTCCGATGGTGTTGCCGAGTCTGAACATGGACCCCATCCGTGCGGCCATCAGTTATTGCAAGGGGGATATTTCCGAGGAGGAATTCCAGAAATGGCTCCCTCCAACTGCCGAGGAGGTTATGAATCCTGATCCAATTTCGGTCGTCCTGGCTTCCGGAGTTTCCTTAGAAGGACGATCTGATCTTCCATCTTCCGGCGAGGACTGCCTTGAGATCCCTCCTCCCGTCCCTGAAGTGGAGGTCTATCCTGCTATCGAGGTTGAAGCCATAGTCCCTCCTCCCGATGCCGAGCCGCTTCTCCCGCCACCTGATCCTTCTGAGGAAGAAATTCCTGCCCCTGCGCGGGCTGAATGAAAAGGGTAACCCTACCGGGGCCCTATGTACACTTTAACTTTTGTGTAACAACATTATAATTTTATATACACATGTATATTTATGTCTTTATTTATTTCTTCCCCCCTTTTTTTTTTTGTTGTCCGAACAATACGAGACCCTTCAGAGGTCATCATAAACCAGAGGGGTATAACCTGACCCCGAGCTGGGTAATGGTTCGATTCTGGGGGAATGTTTCCTCCCCAAATCGAAGGAGTTTGATTCGGTGGGACGTAACCCGACCCCGAGCTGAGTGAATGACTTGGGTTATGGGGGCATGTTACCTCCCCAAACCGAAAGAGTTTGACTCGGTGGGATGTAACCCGACTCCGAGCTGGGTGAATCACTTGGTCCTGGGGGAATGTTACGTCCCCAGTCCAAAGGGCAGACTCGGTGGGACATCGCCCGACCCCGAGCTGTGAGAATCACTTGGTCCTGGGGGAATGTTACGTCCCCAGTCCAAAGGCAGACTCGGCGGGACATCGCCCGACCCCGATCTGTGAGAATCACTTGGTCCTGGGGGAATGTTACGTCCCCAGTCCAAAGACAGACTCGGTGGGACATCGCCCAACCCCGATCTGTGAGAATCACTTGGTCCTGGGGGAATGTTACGTCCCCAATCCAGAGACAGACCGTTGGGACATCGCCCGACCCCGATCTGTGAGAATCACTTGGTCATGGGGGAATGTTACGTCCCCGGTCCAGAGGCAGACTCGGTGGGACATCGCCCGACCCCGATCTGTAGGAATCACTTGGTCCTGGGGGAATGTTACGTCCCCAGTCCAAAGGGCAGACTCGGTGGGACATCGCCCGACCCCGATCTGTAGGAATCACTTGTCCTGGGGGAATGTTACGTCCCCAGTCCGAAGGGCAGACTCGGTGGGACATCGCCCGACCCCGAGCTGTGAGAATCACTTGGTCCTGGGGGAATGTTACGTCCCCAGTCCAAAGACAGACTCGGTGGGATTCGCCCGACCCCGATCTGTGAGAATCATTTGGTCCTGGGGGATGTTTAACGTCCCCAGTCCAAAGGCAGACTCGGTGGGACATCGCCCGACCCCGATCTGTAGAATCGCTTGGTCCTGGGGGAATGTTACGTCCCCAGTCCAAGGGCAGACTCGGTGGGACATCGCCCGACCCCGATCTGTGAGAATCATTTGGTCCTGGGGGAATGTTACGTCCCTAGTCCAGAGATAGACTCGGTGGGACATTGCCCGACCCCGATCTGTGAGAATCACTTGGCCCTGGGGGAATGTTACGTCCCCAGTCCAAAGACAGACTCGGTGGGATATCGCGCCCGACCCCGATCTGTGAGAATCACTTGGCCCTGGGGGAATGTTACGTCCCCAGTCCAGAGACAGACTCGGTGGGACATTGCCCGACCCCGATCTGTGAGAATCACTTGGTCCTGGGGGAATGTTACGTCCCCAGTCCAAAGGCAGACTCGGTGGGACATCGCCCGACCCCGATCTGTAGGAATCGCTTGGTCCTATGGGAATGTTACGTCCCCAGTCCAAGGGCAGACTCGGTGGGACATCGTCCGACCCCGATCTGTGAGAATCACTTGGTCCTGGGGGAATGTTACGTCCCCAGTCCAGAGACAGACTCGGTGGGACATTGCCCGACCCCGATCTGTGAGAACCACTTGGCCCTGGGGGAATGTTACGTCCCCAGTCCAGAGACAGACTCGGTGGGACATTGCCCGACCCCGATTTGTGAGAATCACTTGGCCCTGGGGGAATGTTACGTCCCCAGTCCAAAGACAGACTCGGTGGGACATCGCCCGACCCCGATATGTGAGAATCACTTGGTCCTGGGGGAATGTTACGTCCCCAGTCCAAAGGCAGACTCGGTGGGACATCGCCCGACCCCGATCTGTAGGAATCGCTTGGTCCTGGGGGAATGTTACGTCCCCAGTCCAAGGGCAGACTCGGTGGGACATCACCCGACCCCGATCTGTGAGAATCACTTGGTCCTGGGGGAATGTTACGTCCCCAGTCCAGAGACAGACTCGGTGGGACATTTCCCGACCCCGATCTGTGAGAACCACTTGGCCCTGGGGGAATGTTACGTCCCCAGTCCAGAGACAGACTCGGTGGGACATTGCCCGACCCCGATTTGTGAGAATCACTTGGCCCTGGGGGAATGTTACGTCCCCAGTCCAAAGACAGACTCGGTTTTTCGCTTTTTCAAAGGGTTTTGCCAGGAAATGAATTTTTATTCATGCTTGGGGGCGTGCTGCCCTCTTTACAACAGTTGTTCCGGTTCGTTGTTTTTTTCTTTTCTCTCGTTCTCGTTCCGTCCAGATGTTCTAGGATGTAGGCCCCTGGTCTTACTGCCTCGGTGTTTTGTAGGTCCTTCCACTTGGCACCCCACGA